>SNQJ01S0091248.1:53295-65638 GCA_010110895.2 Picea sitchensis | reverse complement strand
TTATTATCTCTCTCACTCCCATCCTTGTTATCGTCCTTTTTTTCGGTTTCCTCACTCATTCATTCATTTGTGTATGAACTCCATTGATTGATGGTCACTCTCTCGTGGATATTTCACTCCATTCATTCTTTCACCCATTCATTTTTCTACATTTGTGTCTTGGCTCGAGAAAGGAAGAAAAACTGCTCAAGAGAAGCCATGGTAGAATTAGTTGTAGAGATTGCTGGTGTAATCTAGCCATGATTTGAGGCCTACATGTCTGAGATGCTTTGTCACGTGTCCAACTTTGCTCACAGTTGCGAGTCCTAATGTTACAAGGAAAATATCTCTATGGCTAGGGTAAACCACAATAGACGAAAATGACTGCATAAATCAACTCTCTTCTCACGCATGTTATATAAACAAATATGCTAACATGACAAGATAAAATGCCTACCTCGTCCAAACGTTCGATGAAGTCCACCATTGAGCACTTGACCCAAAGCAATATACTTGCAACTAGTCCTCAACAACCAAGCAAAGAAAGCATATGGTGCTATTATATGGTGTTAGCACATTGAATAGCATAATCCATTAATAAACATGACAAATATGCCCATGGAATAATAATTCAAATATTTGAAAGATATCAATTGGACGGGAAAAGAGTATTTCTATTAATATATGATCAGCAGAAGTGAAAATGTTATAGACTTCCATGTCGGCACAGTTTGAAACCGACAAACTAAGTTCCTTTCAGATGGGCCTCCACCACTTCAATCCTCCACCAAAGACAAGCTCATAATAGAGAAGAAATGAGTTTCTCAATGAATAATGGAAGAGGTTGGGGGTTGAACATTGTGTTCAGACTTAAAGGACAAAGGGATGCAAACTCAATATGAAGTAAATAATTTCTCCAGAGTAACTTTGCTCTCAAAGTTGAATTCTTTCTCCCTTTTCTATAGCTTGGAATTGGCCCATTTATAGCCTTCAAAATGGAACTGAAGGGTCGAGTCAGAACGTTTCCAGTATATGGAAGGCCAAGGATCATAGATCGTCTGTCATGACATGGAAACCCGACTTTAATTTTCATTTTCTGGCACAAATCCTGTTGTATGCGGGTTGTAGTGGTGTAGACAGAGTATACACATGTTGTATAGTAGGCAAGATGTGTACATGTGGAAAAATATGTATTTTCAGCTCTGTATTTTACAAACAGGGATGATAAGTCTGCATAGGGAAATGGAAAAAGGCCTTATGTGCAAGATTGCATAGGGTGAGGAAAATCTTACTATAATAGATGCCCCCTAATGTGTGAGGTCAGAGGAGTATTTGTGATGGCCGAAATACATTATAAACAACCCATAAGTGGAGTGATGGGGAACCAGATGGAAGAAATAGTTTCTCATTACATTATGTACTGACTTTGCATACATGGTTGTTAATAGAATTACACTGCATATCCATGTGAAAATGTACCAAGCAACTATCTGTTGCCATGAATAGGAAAATGTAAATGAGGTTACATGCCAATAGTTGTCATAGTCATGAACAAGGCCCAATAGAACCAGTATCAAAACCAATCTGAAGGTATCTGTATACAATGGAGTACAATCTGATATCCCATGATCACTGAAGTTGTATAGGTACTGGTCCAATGAAAAGGAAGCAACAGCTCAGGAAAGTTGTGGCCACATACTGATGTCTTCAACTCTTCTACACAATCCGGCAAGGGTGAAAGTCTACATTATGTGAATAAAGGATTTGAGTTCGAACACAATGAGACATCGTTGATTACTGGTCATTGAGGTATACCGTTAACAAACGCGAGACAACCTACCGATAATGAAAGTTGTATCAAAGAACCGAGTACATTCTTACAAGTGTGAATAAACCAGTCAGTGTCGAACACCTGAAGAGTCCATTGATCATGAGAAATTGATGTATTCCCAATTGTTGATGGCGAGAGAACCTACAACTAATGACTACAAGCCTCAAGGTACTCATAAGACTATAGGTCTCGTTTCAAGAATAAATGAGTTGAAGTCGATGGAAGGATACCCACTGAAACGAGAGAATTAAGGCATCTCTCATCAGTCAACACGAGGTACAAAGAAGGAGCTTCATGATTTGGAGGAAATCGGATGAGGAACATGTTCACGAACCAATGACCTTGTGCATCTTTTGCGTGTGTTGAGTGTAAGTGGGGCACATAAAAGACCCTCTGAATAGCATCCAATGAGGAAAATTTCTAACAACAGAGAGGAAACCACCAATAAGGCTAATGGAATCCAAGACACTGCACAAATCCCAATGTGTGAATAGATGTCCTACCATCGAACACAAGGGAAACCACCTAGTCAACAAACAGTGATAAAGTGTCGATTGTTGGGTTCAAGGTTATGTACCAATGATGAAAGTAGGACCGGGGTTCATGATAAGACTATAGTATCATGTGATTCTGAGACAAATTGAGGGTATGGCCGACATGCAAAGTTAAGAGTTATGAGAAGTGGTCGACACAGGTTGATAGACTTCCTTTGAACAAGAGCATGAGACATATGGAAGACTCTGGTAGCATAGACTTAATGATGAAAGAATGAAATTCAAGAGGAATCAATGAAATTATCTATAGGGACTGGAAGAGTAACCAGTCGGTAGAGAAGACTCTGTAACAAGATCAAATTCCTAAGGCCATGTTAATCCCAAAATTAAGATGATGAATGGACTCAAATAACTTTGTGCTATGTTCAAAGGCGACACGACTATTTCCAATATAGGATAATACTCCCTTCCCGCCCATCTTTTTTTGTTTTTTCATAGACAAATTAATGTTATAATACATAGCATGAAACAAGTGTCGCAAGTAAGAAAAAATAGTTCAAGCAATGGAATATACCTATGCTCAATGCAAGGAGATGCATGCAGGAGATGGACAGTTGGGGGAATGTTCCCTCCTAGGTATAGGGTGTCAAATTGTGAAGGATATAAACGAGGCTCTGCTTGGTTGAGGATGCAAAAACTACTGAGGAAAACGACTTATAACGCAAAGAGAGAACTAGCTATAGGATCAATACTACAAGCAAGGGCATAAGATGCAATCACAACTTAATGCCAAAAAATGTCCTTTTTTATGTCATTTAGTCTACTTGGTGTGAAAAAGGGATAAAATTGTGCCAAATAGACGTCCTTTCAAATCCAATTTACGAGTGTAAAAGAGATAATTTCACTTGCCTATCTTTTCTCTTTTTTAAAATGAGTTGGAAAAGAGATTATCTAAGACTCACGACCTTTCAAGTCCAATTTAACAAGTGTGAAAGGGACAAATAACTCAGAAATATTTTCACTTTTTAGACGAGTCAGAAAAGAGATTAAATCAGTCTCATTTGGAAGATCCTAGATTATAAGTCGCGGGAGAGGCCAAGGCTCCCATGCTAGACTTCTGTGGAATGTAAGTATCTTACGAATGGATGACATAATCTTGGGAAAACCCAAAGCTCTCCAAGTTAAGGAATATAAAGCACTAGAGGACGATATCGTCTCCGTGATATATCGGATAATGTCTCTTACAAAAAAAGACATAGAGAGGGGAATTGGATACCCCACAATATCGTCCCAATCGAAGGGGATCTCCTCAAGACTCAGAGGGAGAGAAATCACGAAGAGTAAAACTCTCTCTCATTCAGAAGGTGTAGGATCAAGAATGTTGATGACATGGTTGAAGGCTGCATCACCCTCCACAAGGAGAGTAGGATTGACCAAAGATTTCACTGGTACGACCACTTCTTCAATTATAGGTTGAAGAGGATGCGTGATAATAGGGATATGGGGCACACTACCCTTGACAATGGGGGGGTGTTTGGGAGAGGATTCCAGCAACATTATTGCCATGTCAATCAAAGGAGAAACAAGGTGCAGGGAAATCACAGACGCCTAAAAATCTGAAGGGTCGTTAGGTGAGCCCCACACTTCTAGTATCCTAGCAGTAGATGGACATAAACGAGTAATGTGATCTCCTTCGCAAGTCTTGAAAAGGAATTTAGGCTTACGTCTGAGATGTCTAGGATTCTCATGCCTCCAACATCATTCACAATGGATGGTGACATGCTCTCAACATGAATGGCATAGGTGAGAGAGTCATCTCCTACATGATGTACAAAGGTTGGAGATGTGACATTGATATGAATCGTGGTGACTAGAGTGATGACCCTAGCGTGACTAGCAGTGGTTGGGTGTGGGTTGTCAACATGACTTGCAGAGGTCATCAACCCATATCCAACATCACTTACAGAGGTTGGTGATGGAGCTCCATAATAACTGGAAGTGACTGGACTATTTGTGGGTTGTGGAATTTGATACCAAGGTCTAGGGAAAGATTATCTTTGAAACATTGCAGGCCAGGAAGGGTCCTGGTTTACCCCCTGTCCCTGTCCGAAAAGGTAGTATCCTCCGCTTAATTGATTCAGCGAGGTTTGAATGGGAATCATCAATGAAGTCTGTAAAGAGACATAAGTATGATAAGGAATATTCAAGTGAAGATATAATTTCCCCCCTTGTGAAGGGGTTCCATGAAGAGGGTATCCCAAACCGTAAAACTGATTCTCCCCATATGAAATACCCGGGGATACATGAGGACCTGTCAGGTGAAAAGTGTTCGAAGGAACCAACATGGCGAATGAAGGATACAAGGATGGGGTGTGATAAGTAGAATACACACATATTTGAGTATTGGCTCCTGAAAGAATGTAGCTAGGTCTGGATCTGTAAGAGGGGAGGTTCCAACCTCCCACTGTGAAAGCTGGTTGAGGGACATGACTCATATCGAACGAAGACATAGGCATCGGGGCCATGGTGTCCCCAGATCCAAGGCTAGAATTCATATAAGTGGACCAAGGAGAGGATTGAAAAGGCGAAGTCATATCAACAGGAAAATGACTAGAGACCCAAGGCACAGACTTAGCATCATAGTTATGTACACCATTATTAAAAGAGGGTGGATTTTCCCCCATGAAATGAGTAAACTTCATGGGGGGGAAGTAGTTAATGAGCGAGCTGAAGGAACTCCACTATCCATGATAACGAAAACTCAGTAAAAACTCCTAAGGCCAACTAGTAATCAAAGAGCACACCGAAAATAAAACGGCTAATACACACACAAACGGGGTAAAGTGGATGAATGTGGCCTCCCTCCCTAAAGAAGGTATGTCTTGTCCAAGAGGGTCCTGATACTCCCTTCTAAACATCAGAGGTAGTAGAATCAATTATAAGGGCCCCTGTGGGATTAACAACGAGTTGGTCAGATCCCCCTGGAGAGGTAATCCTCCATAAATGTTGTGTGTTTTCCAACCCTTATCTGACCCAGGGTACCTGCAGAATAACCCCTACAAGTAAGCTATGTGGCACCTAAGTCAAGCAAATAATAAACCAATGTATAACCGATGTGCAGGTGAGTAGTCATAAGTCAGGTCTAGTGTATGGGAAGGGTAGCAAAGCCCAAAACCTTGAAAGTACCGCCTCTCACAGAGGTAAAGGCACTAGCAAGATCCCTAGATACGAATATATCCCCAGAAATATTGTTTATGCTAAGAATGTATCTGAGGATATCCCTTCAACCAACCTCGCGTGACCTCGTTATTAACTTCGGTGTGAGCGGAGTCTCCTGATATTACCAATTATGCAATGGATTTCTCCACTCCCTTTCTCAGACACATATGTTGATTTAATTGCCTTCGATAAGTTTACTCACAAAATCCTATTCTAAGGCACTAAATCCTAAGATAGTTTGTGTACCCTAGAAAATAAAATCGTGACTAATCAATTTTAAATTATAGCGTTAATTTTAGTGGTTGTGATTACTCAAAAAGGTACGGTATTGAAATTCATGATGTTATGACTCTGCAAGAAAAGTAAATACGAATATAATGAAAAGTTGTAACTTCAATTTTCAATGAATGATATGCTTCTAAAAACAAATGCAATTTTCAATTTCAACTCTGCAATTCTGAAGTAAAAATGCAATCTCATTACATGCACTAAGCTAATGACAAGGACTCAAAAGACCAAAATGCCAAGCAATGCAAAATGCTTAATATTTTTGTATTTTCAATATAATAAAAATGAAAATGCATGGACTGAAAAGAAACTTGATATATAAACTCTATTGTGTATAGAAAGAGATAACTCAAGCAGGATACCAAGTAGAAAAACACCCAGCCAAATTTACAAGGACAATCAAAATGAAAAGGTGATGAGAAAGACTCCACCTAAAAATACAACCAAAGACAAGTTTAATGTCATACCACCGACACTTAACAGGAACTATAGAGACCCAAGAAGACTCAACAAACATCAAATCCCACCCAGCAACCACCAGACCCAGCAAACAAGCAAGGAAAACTAATGTATGTGATTGTTCAAGGAAACATAGTGTATGTATGTAGCTTGCAGAGGGACAACCTGCATATGTACGCGATTTTCAAGACAAAAAGCGCATATATGTTTCAAAAAACAAGGCCAGGCAATGGAGAAAGTTGAAAACTCAAACCCAAAGTGAACAGAGGCTATCAAACAATGATACGACAAGAAACACAATAGGAACGAGAGAAATCTAAGGAGAAAAGTACTCCAAACCCTAAGAAAGGAGATTCAGATCCTCGGTATGGTCGCCAATTATGTTACGAGGAAAATCTCTCTATGGCTAGTGTAAACCACAACAGACGGAAATGACTGCAGAAATCAACTCTCTTCTCACGTATGCTATATAAACAAATATGCTAGGAAGAAAAGATAAAAGGCCTACCTCATCCAGACATTCGATGAAGTCCACCATTGAGCACTTGACCCAAAGCAATATACCTGCTACTAGTCCTCAACAACCAAGCAAAGCAATAATATGGTGCTATTATATGATGTTATCACATTTAATAGCATAATCCATTAATAAACATGACAAATATGCCCATGGAATAATAATTCAAATATTTGAAAGATATCAATTGCACAGGAAAAGAGTATTTCTATTAATATATGATCAACAGAAGTGAAAATGTTACATACTTCCGTGTCGGCACGGTTCAGAACCAAGAAACTAAGTTCCTTCCAGCTGGGCCTCCACCACTTCAATCCTCCACCAAAGGCAAGCTCATAATAGAGAAACAATGAGGTTCTCAATCAATAATGGAAGAGCTTGGGGGTTGAACATTGTGTTCAGACTTAAAGGAGAAAAGGATGCAGACTCAATATGAAGTAAATAATTTCTCCACAGTAACTTTTCTCTCAAAGTTGAATTCTTTCTCCCTTTTCCATAGCTCGGAATTGGCCCATTTATAGCCTCAAAAATGGAACTAAAGGGCCAAGTCAGAACGTTTCTAGTATATGGAAGGCAAAGGATCATAGATCTTCTGTCGTGACATGGAAACCCGACATTAATTTTCATTTTCTGGCACAAATCCCGATGTACGTGGGCTTTAGTGGTGCAACCATCATATACGGATGTTGTATAGTAGGCAAGATGCGTACATGTGGAAAAATATGTATTTTTAGCTCTGGATTTTACAAACGGGGATGATAAGTCTGCATAGGGAAATGGAAAAATGCCTTATGTGCAAGATTGCATAGGGTGAGGCAAATATTTCTATAACACCTGAGAGTCCCAGCATGGATATTCTGGACAAGCGACACTCGAGCCCTGGAAGAAGAAGGATATACTGAGGGACTACGTGGCAGAGAAGGGAGATGGTCCATTCTCTTAGGTGGTGCAGGATGGGTAGAATAGAGGCAGGTACTTGGATTGTTGTGGGTTTTGGGAAGCCTATGAGAGCTTGAGTGTTGACTGGTTTGGGAAGTTGAGTAACACTCTGGAACCATCCTTGTGGATTCATAGCCCTGGCTCGGGGGTGACATTGTTGTTGATACTTGGAACAACATTGTTTATGGTTGGGTGGGACGTCCTTGGTCTGTATCCAGTTGGTGTCTTATTTTATTAAAGATAAGTTCTCTATGTTATGGTATTATTTACATGTGTATGATTTATTCCGCTGTGTATTTATTTATCGTTGAATTCAATATTTAGAATATGCATGCTGGTCGGTTATTGTTGTGCATGTCATATGCTTCATTGTTTTTATGTTTAGCATGAGTCTTGATCAATGCATGGGAATATTTCATGTCTCTTTGTTATTTAAAGTTATAAAAGGGGTCGAAGGTTTATAGAGAAGGGACTGGAAGTTAGTGTGCCCGGCCAGTGGGTGGTTGGGTACGCTACAGATTGTTATCATAGCTACAGGTTGAGAGACTGGTCCGGAATGGGCCAAGTATTTTAAAAAATATATTGTGGTTGAGATTGAGTTAGGACCTTGAAGTCATGAAGCTCAGGAGGAACGGAATTGTAGGGATTGTGTAGAATATAGAGTTCCAGGGATCCTTAGTAAGGGATTGAAGGATTGTGACCATCCCTTTCGAATTTGGGAATGATCGTCATCGTGGGATCAAGTTTAGATTATGATTGTTTGATCTATTTGGGATAAGACATATCCTTCGCAATCGTTGGATATGGAGAAGGTATGGGGTCATTAAGCACCAGAGTCTTTGATGAAAAGGAGGTAAAATCCCTGAAGCTACAAAGTCCTAGAGTAAATCTACGTCGTAGATCACTGGAAGGAGTATTTGGTTGTTGGATTTGTCCAAGGAGATATATGGGTCATTGGATCAGGAAAAGATTAGGAGGTGAGGCACAGTGGAGAAGATCAATTCCCAACCATCATATATGTGCATGAGTGAGAATGAGCCATAGATATCATGACATTTTGGAGGTTAAACACTCTCAGAGAAGCAAGTCCTTAAGCTTCCAGGAAGAAAATCTCCCGAAGTCCCAAAATCTAGAGAAAATCATGACTGCCCCTTGTTTGGGTTGCATGTCTACAGATTATCAAGTATTTGGAATTCGGGAGTTTTAGTCCTTATGTCACTTGGAGAGTTTTTCTTCGAAGTCCCGAAGTCTGGAGTCAATCAGGACCATTCACGGTTAGGGGACACATGTTTTCATATTAGATATTATTCAGAAGTTTGGCATTCAGAGGAATTGTTGGATGGAGTTGAAAAAATCTCCGAAGCCTGAAGCCCCGAAGTGTCGGAGTCCTGAAACTCCAGAGAAGCACAGTTTGAAATTTCGTCTGTTCATAATATTTGTAATGTTATGTGGTGAAGGACCCCAAGGCCCAAAGCCTCGAAGCTCTGGAGAGCGACAAAACAGGAGTCCTCCAGTTCGACGTCCATGAGTTTTGAGGTGTATGGTAGAAGAAACTTTTGAAGCCCAAAGTAGTCAAAGTTACGGAGTGTCGGAGTGACATGACATGCTAACGTCATCGAGGGTAACGTGGACCCACCTCATGCATTCCATGTGTCATCATTTTTCATGATATTCACATAAATGTTGTGTCAATTATGACTTGACATGTGTCACCCTTAGAATGGGCCACGTGTCATCTCCGTAAATTTTCCACATATTACCCTTGGTGTGTAGTTGCTAACATGACTCTGAAAGTTCAGAGATTCAGAATTCGGGGACAAGAGAGTATGTTTTTGTAAAAACATTTGAAGTCCGAAGCTCTGGAGCACTGGAGTAGCGATGCTCTGAAGAGTTGCTCCAAGAGTTTGCCAGTTTGGCGTTCGGAGGGAGTGTTATGTGGAATAAGTGGAACCTTTGAAGCCCGAAGTTTTGGAGCCCCAAAGCTCCAAAGAAGGGTCTTTTGGGGGGATTCTCCATTTCAGAATTTCGGAAATATGAAGTGTGATGAAGGTGAAACCCTCGAAGCCCGAATACATGGAGCCCCGATGTCCCGAAGCTTCGGATAAATGCCTCCCGCTAAGCGTTTGGTCATGGCCCTTGGTCCTATGAGACTTCGGTCAAAGTAAAAGGGGGATAGTGGTCGAATGGTTGTTTTCAATGACAGAAATTTGCTAAGGAAGGGATAAGCCCATGGTTTCAATTTGTGGTCACCTGGGGAAGGGATTCAAAGGAATTTCTTGTGCATAATTCAATCCTGTATCAGCCTAAGGATGACATGCAAGTGTTATATGATGCAGATTGATATATATATATATATATATATATATATATATATTCTTCATGAATTGAAAGGACCTATAACATTGTTTGGAAAAAAAAATTGTCATATGCTTAACTCTGACAAAATGATCACTTGCACATTTTGCAGAATTAAGGGGTTTAAACTTATCATCTCATAATGCAAATTCAAGAAATGGAAGAAGGTGAGGGAGCCTCCATCCATGATAAAGAGGCCGAAGGTTAGAATATCAAAGTTGATAATGCAGAGACAGAATCCAACGACACAAGGGCTGAGGGGAGAAAGAAACTATGAGAAGATTGAAAATATAAGTGAAGAGCTACAATGAAGAAAATGAGAGGCCGATGAGAGAGAAAATTTAGATAAATGCCCAAGTGTTGCAGAGCTTAAATGAGTTGCGAAGACAAACAAATAATGGTTCAAGGTAATAGGAATAATGCAGGTATTATGAAAGAAGATATGATTGTGGAAGAGATGGTTATTCTAGGAGTTATAGTAAAGCTCATAGACATCACTCACCTCCTTACTCAACAAGAAGGTCATATGCATCTAAAGGCTCCATAAATAGTACAGAGGTGTCTCTTGTTAGGCACCAAAGAAGAAGGAATGAATTGGACAGTTTGCAAGGAGACACTACTACATATTGAAAATTTTGCAACAACCACTTGCGATGAAAGTACTCTTTCGTCGCAACATGCAAGAGAAAAAGTTTGGGTTTTTTAAATCCACCCCATATTCGTTGCAATATAGACGCATGTAGTTTGACCAAATTATTATGGTCAATGTTCGTCACAAGAGCGACGACTATACTTTGTTCGTCGCCAGAGCGACGTATGATTGAACCTTAAAATTGACCTTAAATAAATAGGTAAAATAAAAAATATTTTTAGGTCACTATCGTCGCAACTATCATCGCAATTGCGACAATAGTGACCTAAAATTGCAATATAAATACTTGACGATTCAAAGATGTTGCGACAATCTTTCTATAAGAACGACAATTCCGAAAGGGTATTTTTGTGCAGAAGAATGTCACAGAATGTTATTAGAGGTGGGGAAAAAAGTAAAGTGAGTGAAAAGGGTGATGGTAGATGTTATTGCCCTTGTAAAAAATGTTGCCTCAGACATCCCATAATAATTTTAATAGCAACAACTACAAAACATTGTAGGAAATATGGTCACATTGATGGCAGATCGAATGAATATCGTCCTGTGGTAATTAGCTATATATTCATTATCTTTTTTTATTTTGTTGATTTTATATGAAATTATATATATGTATATATATTGTTTGAATGTTTGTTATAGTATACACTAATTTTGCATGATTGTTTGTAATTATAAACTTAGAGTTGCCCTCTAACTTTCCACAGAATATTGCACCAAGTATTAGTAGAAATGATGTTGTACAAGTTGAGGAACATCATCATGACCAAGAAAATGAGGATCTCATGGAAGAAGACGATGGGACAAATCAAGTTAATGATCCCATGGAAGAAGATGATGGGACAAATCAAATGATACAAGATTTGTTTTCGCAGCTGGATAAGGATGGGGAAAATCTTGGTATTTATGATGAACCTCTATTAGAAAAGGCAAATAAACGACTTTATGAAGGATCAAGAGCAAATCTTCTCTCTGCTACATTGTTTCTAGTGAACGTAAAGGTTATGAATAATTTTTCGAACACTTGTATGACACAGATACTAAGGTATGTAATATGTTTCATCTCATACTATACATAAATGTTAATTTTTTTTATTTTTTTTTAGTGTTAATTAATGTGTAAAATAAGAATGTGTTTTTTACGATTAATATTCTTACATTAACTAGTTGTTTGTTATGTTGTAGATTGTTAGGTGAATTTTTGTTACCATCGTCAAATATTTTACCTCACACATATCGAGGTTTGCATGCCATTATGAAAGACATTGGAATCGATTATCAAACTATAGATGCATGTCCTAATGACCATATTATATATTATGCACAACATGCTTCGAAAACCGAATGTCCGCAATGTATTATCAATAGATATTGAACCGATCAAGTAACAAAAAGGGTGCCTCGAAAGGTTCTTTGTCATATTTCCATAATTCCATGTTTGCAGCGATTGTTCAGGTGTGAAAGCATAACACAATTTATGGATTACCATGCACGTAACGGAAGTGGAGATGGTGTTCTTCGAATGTCTGCCGATGGTTCTACATTTAGGGAAAATAAGGAAAAATGAACAGATTTCAAAGATGAACCTCGTAATGTTAGGCTTTCATTGGCAG
>SNQJ01S0091248.1:25173-53285 GCA_010110895.2 Picea sitchensis | reverse complement strand
GGTGCATTATCACCCAAAACTTAGGACAAGTGGGTTTTTAACCCAATCTTTTGCGTTTTAACCCCCCCTTACAAGAAATATCGCTAACATCACCCAATGCATTTTCTACAACCATTACCAATTTCAGAGAAGAAATGGGAAGTGATAACCATTGAATTTATAACTAAATTTCCCAGGACAACAAGACAACATGATTCAATCATGGTAGTGGTTGAAAAATTGACAAAGGATGTTCATTCTTTTCATGTGAAAACAACTCATACAACAACTAATATTGCACAAATTTACATGAGGGAGATTGCTAGGTTGCATGGGATACCTAGGACAATTGTCTCAGATAGAGACACAAAGTTTACTTCAAATTTCTAGAAGGGATTATTCAAAGGATTTGGTACAAATCTGAACTTTAGCACAACTTACCATCCACAATCATATGGGAAGACAGAGAGAGTCAACCGAGTAATTGAAGACATGTTGAGAATGTATGTGATGGATAATCCATATAAGTGGGAAGATTACTTGCACTTGGTTGAGTTTGCCTATAATAATGGGTATCAAGCTTCATTGAAAATGAGCCCATTTGAAGCTTTGTATGATAGGAAATGTAATACTCTAGTGAGTTTGGACAACCTAGCAGATACAATGGTACTTGGGCTAGAGTTTCTCAAGGATATGGAAGACCAGATGGTTAACTAGATTAAGAAGAATTTAAAGGCATCTCAAGATAGACAAAAAATTTATGCATATAAGAATAGGACATCAAGAGAATTTAAAGTGGGGGAGCATGTGATTTTGAAAGTGAAGCCCAAGAATATCTCTTTTAAGTTAGGTAGTTGTACAAAGTTGACAGCCAGATTTTGTGGTCCATTTGAGATATTGGACAAAATAGGACCAGTTGCATACATGCTTGCCTTTCCTGCTTCCATGAATGTGCATAATGTATTTCATGTCTCTTTGCTAAAGAAATATGTACATGATCCTAACCATGTTATTGATTGGAATCTGATTCGGGTGGAGACAAAGGGAGGCTTTCAAGTCTAGCCAGTGTGAATATTGGATAAAAAAAGTCAAAATGCTCCGGAATCGAGTTATAGAGCTGGTAAAAGTCCAGTGGACTTGCTACGGTCTTGAAGATGCTACCTGGGAGCATGAAGATGCCATGCGGGCAGAGTACCCGTATCTTTTTTAATAAATGTTTTAATTTTGATTCATGTTTTTTATATGCACTGAGGACAGTGCCAAAATAAGGGGGAGGGGATGTAACACCCCGGGTTTTGAGCCTGATATTAAATAATGTATTCATTAATTACTGAGAGGACAGAGTGCCCAAACAATTAAAAGATGCCAGTGTGTCTAAGAAATTTAATGTTTTGATCTTTATTAATAATAAATACATTGTAGGTTGCTAGACGGACAAGGACTAGAGTTATAGGGGGCTATGATTCCACAAGAGAGGGAGCTTGAGGGGATAAGTGTTTATTTCATTATTTTTAATTACCCATTTTGTTTAAAGGGGGGAATCAGTTACGTGAGCTTCTTAGGGGAAGGTCATTAGGTTCTTGATTTCCAAGAATTACATAAGCATGTTTCCATGGTCTGTTGGGGGGCGGGGTGGGGGTTCATTCTTTCTCTCACTCCCATCCTCGTTATCATCCTTCTGTTAGTTTCCTCACTCATTCATTCATTTGTGTATGCACTCCATTGATCAATGGTCACCCTCTTGTGGATATTTCACTCCATTCGATCTTCCACCCATTCATTTTTTCAGAGCCATGTCTTGGCTCGAGAAAGGAAGGCAAACTACTAAAGTGTAGCCATGGTATCATTGGTTGTAGATATTTTTGGTGTAATTCATCCATGATTTTAGGCCTGCATGTATGAGATTCTTTGGCCTGTGTCCAACTTTTCTCACAACTGTGAATCCTGAGAGTCCCACCATGGATATTTTGGACCAGTTTCACTGGAGCCCTAGAAGGAGAAGGAAAGCCTAAGGGACAACATGGCAGAGAAGAGAGAGGGTCCATTCTCTTGGGTGGTGCAGGCTGGTAGAAGAGATTTGGGTACTTGGATTGTTGTGGGTGATGGGAAGAGTGTGAGAGCTTGAGTGCTGACTAGTTTGGGAAGTCGAGTAACACTCTGGAACCATCCTTATGGATTCATAGCCCTGGCTCAGGGGTGACATTGTTTTTGAGACTTGGAACAACAGTGTCTATGGTTGGGTGGAACATCCTTGGTCTGTAGCCAGTTGTTGTCTTCTTTTATTAAAGATAAGTTCTCTATGTTATGGTATTATTTACCTGTGTATGATTTATCCCATTGTGTATTTGTTTATCATTGAATTCAATCTTTAGAATATGCATGTTTGCTAGTTGTTGTTGTGCATGTCGTATGCTTCATTATTTTTATGTTTAGCATGAGTCTTGATCAATGCATGGGAATATTTCATGCCTCATTGTTATTTAAAGTTAGAACAGGGTTCGAAAAAGTCCATAGAAGGGACTAGAAGTTAGCGTGCTCGGCTTGTGGGTGGTTGGGTATGCTACAACCACTTTTTGAAATGAGGGTAAAAGTGACCAATAAAGACAACCTCCAAAAAACTAAGAACTATGTAGAGTTATCATTAAATTAGTAACTATTGTAACATTCTAGTAGTAAATCTAGCTTGTATGAAAGAAAATATCCCTAGATATGTCCAGGTCATTATGACACCTACAACCTTCATCTTCTTCCCATTGATGATAAAATTTTGTTGGTCATCCTTTCGATTTCAAACCCCAATTTTCGTAAATTGCCACAATATTTTACTCTTTAACAATGTTTCCATACTTTGTGTGCAAATTCCATAATTGTGGCCATTTAGAACAATGGGTTCTAACTTGGAACTTATAATATTGATTTATAAATTTAATTATAGATTTAGTCTCCAAGTTGAAACCCCAATTCAATGTACCATAAAAATCCAACTCATCAAGAGCACATATAATTGACAACCTCCACAAGACTTGTAGACAATGAGCTAGATCTCAAACCACTAGCTATAATACCATATTGGAGAATTATAGGATTAGGTAGATCAAAGATCTAATATTTTAAGAGATAGGTGGTGTCTAAAGACACTTTTAGAACATGTACGCACAAATAAGCATAGCTCATGTCATAGATATCACATACTCATCATAAATACTTATTTCATATTTAGATAGACTCATGAGGCCATATTATATAGCACCAATATGTAACCAATACCCTTGAAGTGAGGAAGACAAGGTCCACATAGATTGGTGAGGGCATTGTTGACCAAAATTTGGTCACCTATATGTTCCCGCTCCTAGAATAATAATAATAAATGATATTGGAAGATGAATATTTTTGAACTACTATATATTCATTGCATGGCCCTCGGTGTCAGCTTCGCCATGCATTTCATGGAATCAAAATCAGAGTCTCCATGATCAAGATATGCATATTTTTGTTCAGAAGTCCAATGGAGGTATTACAAGAAGAAATATGAAAAATGTTCTAAGTGACATGTTCTCTCCTCTCCTTTCACTTAAAATCTATGCATTCTCTCATTTCATACTTAGTCATTTTTCCCATTGTCTCATTACTTTCATACTCTCCTTACCATTTTCCACACTTACCCATTTTTCCTTATTTCTTTCCACCTTCACATTCATTTCCCTTTTCCCTTATTTTCTCGTTTCTTTTTATTTTTCCTTTCCATTTTCATTATCTCACTTTCCATTTCTTTCATTTTCTTTCCATATTTCACATGATCCATTATATACTTTCCAGACTTAGTCTTATTTACTATGGCTTACCACAGATTGGCGGGTTGGTGATATTTCTTAAGAGTATGTTTTATCTCTGCTACCCTCACAATGCACTTTGACCTCCGCCACCTTCATAATGCACACAACTCTTTTTACTACTCTTTACTAGGCAACTCCTCCAACACTTAACCAAATATATGAGTTACTGTGGGTTCTAGGTTGGTGAGGTTTGATAATATTTATTTCATATGTTATATGCAAGTAAGACTTTGACTTTGACTTCTACCACCTTCATAATGCACACAACTCTTTTTACTACTCTTTACTATGGAACTCCTCCAACACTTAGCCAAATATATGAATTACCACGGGTTCACGGGTTTGTGGGTTGGTGAGGGTTGATAATATTTATTTCATATTTTATATGCAATTAAGAATTAGAACATTTTACAACTTCTTTTTACTACTATTTACCTCTCCTCTCCACTTCACCTACACTTAGAGTTTTTCACACTCATTTCCGCCATATTATTTTAATAATATTTTTCTTATCCTAAGTTCTATGAGGAACATATCCAAGTGACACATGGAAATTAAATGGATGGTGCCACATGGAAACTAATTAATGGATACACGTGGCAACATACAAATAGTGACACATGGTGTGATTTTATTGGATGACATATGACAAATTCTTATTGGCAGATTGTTGGTCTACCGAGTGATGACACATGGAAACATTTGGTTGGGTGAATCATCATTGCTGAATGGGCACATTGGTGGTTGGTTGGGCATGAAAAAATATTATTATATTCAACAATTTTCCAAGGGTCATCCTCCAAGCTCCATAATCTCCTCTCTTCTTTATTTATTTTCAAGTGTATGTTACACTTAACATTATATACCACTAAGACTCTTTTATTCTCGTACATGTGGGATAATAATAATTAAGAAAGGTCAAAATTAAACAAAGGAGATCAAATTAAATCAAGGGTCCACATTTAACAATCAAACTTGATCGACGGTGGCTGAGTCATGTTCTTGCAAAGACTATATCGTGAGCTCTCAATCTTCGTTGGTAGCAAATGTTATACCGTTGGAAAGGTATTTCAACATAGAAGATGGTGGTATGGGTTTAAAATGTTGAAATTGGATACATTTATCTCATAAGTTAAAATATCATTCAGCTGCATTTTTAAAGGGCCTCCATGAAAACTCAACTTCACGAGCTCATATCTTGAGATCCGGGCGATAGATTTGTACAAACTTTATATTGTTGGAAATATGAGACGATGAATAGAACATCCGAAGTGGTTTACATGGTTAAAAACTTGGTTTTCACTTACATAAAATTAAATTATAGTCGTCCTATTTTAATGGGAAATTAATTAAATTGTGAAAATAAAAGTTTATTTATAAACTTTTATTAAAAAGGAAAAGGCACCCATTTCCAATATAATTATATTAATGATTTGAATTCATTAATGAGGAATTAATGAGGCATTAATTAAAAAGAATGTTTCAAGAAGAAACTTTTACAGGAATTTCAAGAGCGGAAGAAAACACTAACTAATCAGGTAGTTAGAAAATCTCTTCTTAAAAAGAGAAGAGAGACTTCATCAAAGGTCCAAGAATCGGCATTGTCAAAGGGGTAAGGCATCAAATTAGAGGAAAAATAAAGTACATCCATGGATACACAATCAAGATTCTAATCAAAATAAATAAACCTCCATCTTCTCCATTTTTTTTGTTTTATATATTCTTCTACACCACTTCTCATAGTTTTATGCTTGTATCTCAGAGTTGGGCACAAGGCTGAGTTGTTGAGTGTTCTTCTTATATTCTTCTAAGATATTTTTTTATATTATCATGGAGTATTTGCAGCCACATACATGGTTGTCAAATCTTTTTTAATGAAGAACATATTTCATGAATAAAACTCCATAGAGAATTGCTTCGGGGTTGATCTTGAATGTATCTTTTAACTTTGACTCTTAAGTATGAGGTATTTGAGGTTGACCTAACAAATTCTCTTTTGATCTTGATTGCAGTGCTTTGTTAAAATTCTTTGAGATGATCAAATCATTCTCTCCTATGAAGAAGATATGGATGTATTTATATATTATTAAGAAGATTGTGTGTGATGTTGATCACAATTTAATTCTAATGTTGAATCCCTCCTTCAATATTTCCTTATTGTAAAAAGGATTTTGCTACACATAAATATTGTATTCAGGTTTTTGAAGAACCATTTTATTTTATAATATCAAGAAATAAAGATTTAGGGTTTGTTGCCTATCACTCTCCTAATCCAAGACATTGGAGATATATATTTTATCCCAAGAGGAGTACCACCTCTCTAAAAATGAAGGGGGACTAATGTCCTCGTGAAGTTTTCGTTTCGGTCCTGACGGATTCAAGCATCAACATTTTTGGAGACCATACTAGGGAATGATTTATTTTCAATATATTTGAGGAACAAAAAATATCTATGGCTCAAAGTTTCAAGAAGAAGATTCAATAAAATTGTTGCTTATTTTAAGCATGGCTCGCCTTTTTTGTAATTTCAAAAAGAAACGAGAAACACCAAATATTCAAGAGAATGAGCTCCCTAGCAACTCCATTGAAAAAATTCAAGATGAAGGGTTTCATCCATGTCATAATGCTTATTTATATTTTTCATCAAGCCTAGAAATGTCTTTGCAAGGATCAACAAAAGAGAGAAATAATCAAAGGAGGGGATTTCATAATACCCCTTTAAATCTACCAGAGATAGACATTCAAATGCCCAATATTCCTCTTGAAATTTTTTCTACATTCTTTGGGCATGCTTCAGAATATGCAGAGAAACACTTGATTAATTTTAAAGGTACATGTTATGATTTCAACCTCATTGAATACAATTCTACATGTAGATTATTCCTACAAACTCTACGAGAGGATGCTCTTGAATGGTATAGCTCATTAATGCCTTACTCCATTACTAGTTTGAATGTGTTAGAAGATTCATTTGTAGAAACATTCATACCAAAGGTGCATCCATATGTTTTTTATAATGTTTTAAATGTTTTTTCCCACCCATCCTCTCCCATATGGAAGTAACATAACGAAATTCCCAATTTTGAAAAAGAATCCAATCAAAGAGTGGATGAAATTTTTAAGTCAAGTCATGTTGTTGAAGACGAAGATGAAAATTCCAAATTACAAAAAGAAAATTTCAACCTCCTATATACTCCATATGAATATATTTCAAGCAACAAATTTGAGAATGAAATTGAGGAGCCTCCACCAAATATACAAGAATATTTCAGCGTTGTAATAGATGATGAAACATCACAAGAAAACTTGAAGTAAGAAGAATTGATGGAAGAAACAAATTTTGAGAAGAATGATGAGCAAGATCACCTTTACAAGAAAGAAGAGTCTTTTTAAGAGATTTTTGATGAATCAAGAACCTTGGAAGTGATTTTAAATAAAGAAGAATTGGTGGAAGAAAACAATTTTGAGAACAAAGAAGATAGTCATTGCATAGAATAAGAACATTGCTAAGACATCGTCAATGAAGGAATAATCTTGAATGTGGAAAAAGAAGAAAAAAAATAAAAAATCAAGAAATAAATTTCTCATTTGATTGAAGATAGCAACACTCTGGGGCAGCCAAGAGTAGATTATATTGAATATTGGTTCAAAAGTATTGTCATGCTTCCAACGAAAACAAGTCTTTTGCACACATTGCTTGATCCCAATATGGTATATTTTGGGCATGCTCTTGATTTATTGGTAGCAACCCCAATCTTTTTCTTACTATTGGAGTCCATTTCAAAAGTAAATTGGATGCTCGACTGGGTCCATTGGAAATATGCCTATACCTAAGGTGCCCCTTTCTTTCAAGTAAGTTACAGTAGGTATATCATGAATGTACATATTTTTTTTCTTCAGTTCAATTTTTCATAATAAGGCAGTATTTATATTGAAGTTTGAAGATAACTATGTGAAAGAAGAATAATTGCAAGAGTTCATTTTGAATATGACTCCATATCCCAATGGAGAAGGCAGTTGGTCTTAAGATTATGGTGTTCTCAGCAACTCACAGGGGGTCATTGTCCCACAGTTGGAGCCAGTTGTTGACCAAACTTTTGTAACCTATATGTTCCCTCTCCTGGAATAATAAAAATAAAAAGGATATTGGAAGATGAATATTTTTTAACTATTATATGTTCATTGCATATCCCTCAGTATCAGTTTCACCATGCATTTCGTGGAATCAAAATCAGAGTCTGTGTGACCAAGATATGCATCTTTATGTCCAGAAGTCCAATGGAGGTATTACAAGAAGAAATATGAAAAATGTTCTAAGTGACATGTTATGTCCTCTCCTTTCATTTCACCTCTATTCATTCTCTCATTTTATACTTAGTCATTTTTCCCATTGTCTCATTACTTTCATATTCCCTTTACCATTTTCCACACTTAGCCATTTTTCCTTATTTCCACCTTCACATTCATTTTCATTTTTCCCTTATTTTCCCTTTTCTTTTTATTTTTCCTTTCCATTTTCATTATCTCACTTTCCACTTCTTTCCTTTTCCCTTTTTCCTTTCCAATTTTCACGTATTTCTTTTCATTTCCCATATAATTCTTTTTATTTTCCATATTTTCCATAATTCTTTCCATATTTCACGTGATCCATTATATGCTTTCCAGACTTAGTCTTATTTACTATGGCTTACCACCGGGTTGGAGGGTTGGTGATATTTCTTAAGAGTATGTTTTATCTCTGCTACCCTCACGCTGCACTTTGACTTCCGCCACCTTCATAATGCACACAACTCTTTTTACTACTCTTTTCTATGCAACTCCTCCAACACTTAGCCAAATATATGAGTTATCGCGGGATCATGGGTTCTCAAGGGTTGATAATATTTATTTCATATGTTATATTCAAGTAATACTTAGAACATTTTACGACTTATTTTTACTACTATTTACCTCTCCTCTCCACTTCACCTACACTTAGAATGTTTCACACTCATTTCTTACTATGTATTATTGTGGGTCCACAGTGATTTCTTCACCGCATTCATGTAAACTCGTGAACCTGCCATATTATTTTAATAATATTTTTATTATCCCAAGTTATATGAGGAAAATATCCAAGTGACACATGGCATTTAAATGGATGGTTCCACATGGAAACTAATTAATGGAGACACATGGCAGCATACAAAAAGTGACACATGGCATGAGTTTATTGGATGACATATGGCAGATTCTTATTGGCAAATTGTTGCCCTACCGAGTGATGACATATGGAAATATTTTGTTGTGTGACTCGTCATTGTTGGTTGGGCACATTGGTTGTTGAATGGGCATGCAAAATCATTATTATATTTAATAATTTTCCAAGGGTCATCCTCCAAGCTCCATAATCTCCTCTCTTCTTTATTTCTTGTCAAGTGTATGTTAAACTTAACATTATATACCACTAAGAATATTTTATTATCATACATGTGAGATAAGAATAATCAAGAAAGTTCTAAATTCAACAAAGGAGGTYGAAATTAAATCAAGGGTCGACAATTACCAATCAAACTTGATCGACGGTGGTTGAGTCACGATCTTGCAAAGGCTATATCTTGAGCTCCTGACCTTTGTTTGCAGAAAAATTTATACTGTTGGAAATATATTTCGACGTAGAAGATGGTGGTATATGTTTAAACTTCTAAAAGTTTATAAATATTTCTCATAAATCAAATTATCAGTTAGCTGCATTTTTAATGGGCCTGCATGGCAACTCAACTTCATGAGCTCATTTCTTGAGATCCGGGCGATGCATTTGCACAAAATTTATATAGTTAGAAATATGAGACGATGAGGAGAAAATCAGAAGTGGTTTACATGGTTAAAAATTTAATTTTCATTTCCAGAAAATTAAATTACAGTCATCCTATTTTATTGGGAAATTAATTAAATAGTGAAAATAAAAGTTTATTTATGAACTTTTATTAAAAAGGAATAGGGACCCATTTCCAATATACTTATATTAATGATGTGAATTCATTAGTGAGGAATTAATGAGGGATTAATTAAAGGGAATGTTTCAAGAAGAAACTTGTACGATAATTTCAAGAGCGAAAGAAAACCCTAACTAATCAGATAGTTAGAAAATCTTTTCTTAAAAAGAGAAGAGATGCTTCATCAAAGATCGAAGAATCGGTATTGTCAAAGGGGCAGGGTAGAAGATCAGAGGAAGAAGAAGGTACAACCATGGATACACAATCATTATTCTCATCAAAAGAAATAAATCTCCATCTTCTCCATTTTTTTGTTTTATATATTCTTCTACACCACTACTCATAGTTTTATGCTTGAATCTCAGAGTTGGGCACAATGCTGAGTTGTTGAGTGTTATTCTTATATTCTTCTAAGATATTTTCTTATATGATCATGGAGTATTTGCAGGCACAAACATGGTTGTCAAAGATTTTGTAATGAAGAACATATTTCATGAATAAAACTCCACAAAGAAATGCTTTGGGGTTGATCTTAACTATATCTTGTAACTTTGAGTCTTAAGTATGAGTTATTTGAGGTTGACCTATCAAATTCTCTTTTGATATTGATTGCAGTACTCTGTTAACATTATTTGAGATGATCAAATCATTCTCTCCTATGAAGAAGATATGGATGTATTTATATATTATTAAGAAGATTGTGTGTGATACTAATCACACTTAATTATGATGTTGAAACCCTCCTTAAATATTTTCTTATTGTAAAAATAATTTTGTTTCACATAAATATTGTATTCAGGTTATTGAAGAACCATTTTGTTTCAAAATATCAAGCAATAAAGATTTAGAGTTTTCTGCCTAGCACTCTCCTAATCCACGATATCATAGATATATCATTTAACCCAGGCGTTCTACCACCTCTATAAAAATAAAGGGGGACTAATGTCCTCGTGAGGTTGTCATTTCGGTCATGATGGATTCAAGCGTCAACATTTTTCGCGACCATAATGGGGAATGATTTATTTTCAAGATATTTGAGGAACCATAAATCTCCATGGCTCAAAGTTTCAAGATTAATATTCAAGAAAATTTATGCTTAGCGTGGCTCACATTTTTTGTAATTTCCAAAAGAAACGAGAAGAACCAAAGATTATGGAGAATGAACTCCTTGGAAACTCCATTGAAAAATTTCAAGATGAAGGGTTTCATCCATGTCATAATGCTTATTTAAATTCTTCATAAAGCCCATCAATGGCTTTTCAAGACTCAAAAAAGGGATAAATACTCAAAGAAGGAGGTGATTGCATAGTACCCCTTTAAATCTACCAGAGATAGACTTTTGAATGCCCAATTTTCCTATTGAAATTTTTTCTACATTCTTTGGGCATGCTTCAGAAGATGTAGAGAAACACTTGATTAATTTTAAAGGTACATGTTATGATTTCAACCTCATTGAAGACAATGTTACATGTATATTATTCCTACAAACTCTATTATAGGATGCTCTTGAATGGTATTGTTCATTAATTCCTAACTCCATTACTGGCTGGGATGTGTTAGAAGATTCATTTGCAGAAAAGTTCATTCCAAAGGTGCATCCATATGTTTTTATTGATGTTTTAAATGTTTTTTCCCACCCATCCTCTCCCATATGGAAGCAAGATAATGAAACACCCAATTTTGAAAAAGAATCTAATCAAAGGGTGGATGAAAATTTTAATTCAAGTCATGTTGTTGAAGGCGAAGATG
This sequence comes from Picea sitchensis, assembly GCA_010110895.2. Taxonomy (NCBI): domain Eukaryota; kingdom Viridiplantae; phylum Streptophyta; class Pinopsida; order Pinales; family Pinaceae; genus Picea; species Picea sitchensis. Next base: position 41,749 of record SNQJ01S0091248.1, on the reverse strand, counting down.
AAAATTCCAAATTACAGGAAGAAAATTTCAGCCTCCTATATACTCCATATGAAGATATTTCAAGCAACAAATTTGAGAATGAAATTGAGGAGCCTCCACCAAATATACAATAAGATTCCATCCTTGTAATAGATGATGAATTTTCAAAAGAAAACTTGCAGCAAGAAGAATTGATGGAAGAAACAAATTTTGAGAAGAATGATGAGCAAGATCACCTTTACAAGAAAAAAGAGTATTTTCAAGATATTTTTGATGAATCAAGAACCTTGGAAGTGGTTGTAAATAAATAAGAATTGGTGGAAGAAAAAAAAAATGAGAACAAAGAGGATAGTCATTTCATAGAAGAAGAACATTGCCAAGACATCGTCAATGAAACAATAATCTTGAATGTGGAAAAAGAAGAAAAAAATAATGTTTTCAAGAAAGAAATTTCTAATTTGATTGAAGATAGAAACACTTTGATGAAACCAAGAGTAGATTATATTGAATATTGGTTCGAAGTTATTGCCAGCCGCCAACGAAAACAAGTATTCTGCACACATTGCTCAATCCCATTATGGTGCATTTTGGGCATGCTCCTGATTTTCATGCTCCTAATTTATTGGTAGAAACCCCAATCTTTTTCTTACTGCTGGAGCCCATTTCAAAAGTCAATTGGATGCTTGAATGACTCCATTGGAAATATTTCTATACCTAAGATTCCCCTTTATTTCAAGTAAGTTAGGGTAGGTATATCATCTATGTACATATTTTGTTTCTTCAGTTCAGTTTTGTATAATAAGGCAGTATTTATAATGAAGTTTGAAGATAAATCCATGAAATAAGAAGAATTACAAGAGTTCATTTTGAAGATGAATCCATAGCCCAATAGAGAAGGAAGGTGATCTTAAAATTATGGTGTTCTCAACAATCCACAAGGGTCACTATCTCGTAGTTAGAGCCATTTGTTGACAAAAATTTGGTCACCTATATGTTCCCTCTCCTGAAATAATAATAACAAATACGATATTGGAAGATGAATATTTTTGAACTATTATATGTTCATTTCATAGCTCTCAATATTAGCTTCATCGTGCATTTCGTGGAATCAAAATCGGAGTCACCATGACCAAGATACACATATTTATGTCTAGAAGTCCAATGGAGGTATTACAAGAATAAATATGAAAAACGTTTGAAGTGACATGTTCTCTCCTCTCATTTCACGTCACTTCTATTCATTCTCTCATTTTGTACTTAGTAATTTTTTCCATTGTCTCATTATTTTCATATTCCCCTTACCATTTTCCACACTTAGCCATTTTTCCTTATTCCTTTCCACCTTCACATTCATTTCCCTTTTCTTTTTCTTTTTCCTTCCCAATTTTCACGTATTTCTTTTTATTTCTCATATAATTCTTTTTATTTTCCATATTTTCCATAATTCTTTCCATATTTCATGTGATCCATTATATACTTTCCAGACTTAGTATTATTTACTATGGCTTACCGTGGGTTGGCGGGTTGGCAATATTTCTTAAGAGTATGTTTTATCTCCACTACCCTCACAATGCACTTTGACTTCTGCCACCTTCATAATGAACACAACTCTTTTTACTAGTCGTTACTATGGAACTCCTCCAACACTTAGCCAAATATATGAGTTACCTCAGGTTCACAGGTTCGCACGTTGGTGAGGGTTGATAATATTTATTTCATATGTTATATGAGAGTAAGACTTAGAACATTTTACAACTTCTTTTTACTACTATTCACCTCTCCTCTCCACTTCACCTACACTTAGAATTTTTCAAACTCATTTCTTACTATGTATTACCGCGAGTCCACGGTGATTTTCTCGCCTACCTCTACATTCATGTAAACCCACGAACCCGCCATATTATTTTAATAATATTTTTCTTATGCTAAGTTCTATGAGGAACATCTCCAAGTGACACGTGACAGTTAAGTGGATTGCTCCACATGGAAACTAATTAATGGAGACACGTGGTAGCATACAAAAAGTGACACATGGCGTGATTTTATTGGATGACATATGGAAGATTTTTATTGGCATATTGTTGGCCTACTGAATGATAACATGTGGAAAAATTTAGTTGGGTGACTCATCATTACTGACTGGGCACATTGGTGGTTGAATGGGCATGCAAAATTATTATTGTATTCAACAATTTTCCAAGCGTCGTCCTCTAAGCTCCATAAACACCTCTCTTCTTTATCTCTTGTTAAGTGTATGTTACACTTAACATTATATACCACTAAGACTATTTTATTCTCATACATTTGGGATAAGAATAATGAATAAAGGTCAAAATTCAACAAAGGAATCTCCATCAATCAAGCTTCTGATCAAAAGAAATAAATCTCCATCTTCTCCTTTATATATATATATATATATTCTTCTACACCACTTCTCATAGTTTTATGCTTGAATCTCAGAGTTGGGCACAAGGTTGAGTTGTTGAGTGTTTTTCTTATATTCTTCTAATATCTTTTCTTATATGATCATGGAGTATTTGAAGCCACACATGGTTGTAAAAGATTTTGTGATGAAAAACATCTTTCATGAATAAAACTCCACAAAGAATTGCTTCGAGGTTGATCTTGAATGTATCTTGTAACTTTGAATCTTAAGTATGAGGTATTTGAGGTTAACCTATCAAATTCTCTTTTGATATTGATTGCAGTACTCTGTTAAAATTATTTGAGATGATCAAATCATTCTCTCCTATGAAGAATATATGGATGTATTTATATATTATTAAGAAGATTGTGTGTGATGTTGATCACAATTTAATTATGATGTTGAAGCCTTCCTTCAATCTTTTCTTATTGTAAAAAAGACTTTTGCCACACATAAATATTGTATTCAGGTTATTGAAGAACCATTTTATTTCATAATCTCAAGCAATAAATATTTAGGGTTTGCTTCCTAGCAATCTCCTAATCCAAGATATCACAGATATATCTTTTAGCCCAAGAGGAGTGCCACCTCTCTAAAAACAAAGTTGGACGAACGTCCTCGTGAGGTTGTCGTTTCGGTCATGAAGTATTCAAGAGTCAAAATTTTGACGACCATACTAGGGAATGATTTATTTTCAATATATTTGAGGAACCATAAATCTCCATGGCTCAAACTTTCGAGAAGAAGATTCCAGAATTTTTTTTTTTATTTTAAGCGTGCTTCACCTTTTTTGTAATTTCAAAAAGAAACGAGAAGCACCAAAGATTCAGGAGAATGAACTCCTCGAAAACTCCATTGAAAAAATTCAAGATGAAGGGTTTCATCCATGTCATAATACTTTGTTATATTCTTCATCCAGCCCATAAATGGCTTTGAAAGACTCCACAAATGCGATAAATACTCAAAGAAGGAGGCGATTTCATAATACCCCTTTAAATCTACTAGAGATAGACTTTCAAATGCCCAATATTCCTATTGAAATTTTTTCTATATTCTTTGGGCATGCTTCAGAAGATGCAGAGAAACACTTGATTAATTTTAAAGGTACATGTTATGATTTCAACCTCACTAAAGACAATGTTACATGTATATTATTCCAACAAACTCTACGAGAGGATGCTCTTGAATGGTATAGTTCATTAATGCCTAACTCCATTACTAGTTGGGATGTGTTAGAAGACTCATTTGTAGAAAACTTCATCCCAAAGGTGCATCCATATGTTTTTGCTAATGTTTTAAATGTTGTTGCCCACACATCCTCTCCCATATGGAATAAATATAATGAAATTCCCAATTTTGAAAAATAATCTAATAAAAGAGTGGATGAAATTTTTAAGTCAAGTCATGTTGCTGAAGACGAAGATGAAAATTCCAAATTGCAAGAAGAAAATTCCAGCCTCCTGTATACTCCATATGAAGATATTTCAAGCAACAAATTTGATAATGAAATTGAGGAGCCTCCACCAAATATACAAGAAGAATTCAACCTTGTAATAGATGATGAAACATCACAAGAAAACTTGCAGCAAGAAGAACTGATGGAAGAAACGAATTTTGAGAAGATTGATGAGCAAGATCACCTTTACAAGAAATGAGAGTCTTCTCAAAAGATTTTTTATGAATCAAGAACCTTAGAAGTGGTTGTAAATAAAGAAGAATTGGTGGAAGAATTTTTTTTTGAGAACAAATAAGATAGCTATTGCATAGAAGAAGAACATTGCCAAGACATCGCCAATGAAAGAATAATCTTGAATGTGGAAAAAGAAGAAAAAAAAATTTCAAGAAAGAAATTTCTCATTTGATTGAAGATAGAAACACTATGGGGAAGCCAAGGGTATATTATATTGAATATTGGTTCGAAAGTATTGTCAGCACGCCAACGAAAAAAATTCTTATGCACACATTGTTCGATCCCATTATCGTACATTTTGGGCATGCTCCTGATTTTCATGCTCCTAGTTTATTGGTAGAAACACCAATGTCTTTCTTACTGCAAGAGCCCATTTCAAAAGTCAATTGGCTACTCGAATGGATCCTTTGGAAATATTCCTATACCTAAGGTTCCCCTTTCTTTCAAGTAGGTTAGGGTAGGTGGTCATGTATGCACATATTGTGTTTCTTCAATTTAGTTTTGCATAATAAGGCAATATGTATATTGAATTTTGAAGATAACTTTGTGAAAGTAAAAGAATTACAAGAGTTCATTTTGAAGATGACTCAATAGACCAATGGAGAAGGTAGTTGATCTTAAGGTTCTGGTGTTCTCAACAACCCACAGGGGGTCACTGTCCCACAGCTGGAACCATTTGTTGACCAACAGTTGGTCACCTATATGTTCCCTCTTTTGGAATAATAAGACAAAAAACGATATTGGAAGATGAATATTTTTGAACTATTATATATGCATTGCATATCCCTCGGTATAAACTTCGCCATGCATTTCGTGGAATCAAAATTAGAGTCTCCATGACCAAGATACACATATTTTTGTGTAGAAGTCCAATGGAGGTATTACAAGAAGAAATATGAAAAATGTTCTAAGTGACATGTTCTCTCCTCTCCTTTCACTTCACTTCTATTCATTCTCTCATTTTATACTTAGTTATTTTCCCATTGTCTCATTACTTTCATATTCCCATTACCATTTTCCACACTTAGCCATTTTTCCTTATTCATTTCCATCTTCACATTAATTTCCCTTTTCCCTTATTTTCCCTTATCCATTTTCATTATCTCACTTTCCATTTATTTTATTTTCCCTTTTTTCTTCCCAATTTTCATGCATTTCTTTTTATTTCCCATATAATTCTTTTAATTTTCCATATTTTCCATAATTATTTCCATATTTCATATGATCCATTATATACTTTCCGGACTTAGTCTTATTTACTATGGCTTACCACAGGTTGGCGGGTTGGTTATATTTCTTAAGAGTATGTTTTATCTCCGCTACCCTCACAATGCACTTTGAATTCCGCCACATTACTAATGAACACAACTCTTTTACTACTATTTACTATGCAACTCCTCCAACACTTACCCAAATATATGAGTTATCGCGGGTTGACGGGTTCACGGGTTGGTGACGATTGATAATATTTATTTCATATGTTATATGAAAGTAAGACCCCCGCGGGTTGGTGAGGATTGATAATATGTATTCATATGTTATATGCAAGTAATACTTAGAACATTTTACAACTTCTTTTTACCACTATTTACCTCTCCTCTCCATTTCACCTACACTTCGAATTTTTCACACTCATTTCTTACTATGTATTACAGCGGGTCCGCGATGATTTCCTCACCAACCTCTGCATTCACGTAAACTCGTGAACCCGCCATATTATTTTAATACTATTTTTATTATCCTAAGTTCTATGAGGAATATCTCCAAGTGACACATGTCAGTTAAATGGATGGTTCCACATGACAACTAATTAATGGAGACACGTGGCAGCATACAAAAAGTGACACATGGCATGATTTTATTGGATGGAATATGGAAGATTCTTATTGGCAGATTGTTGGCCTATCGAGCGATGACATGTGGAAAAATTTGGTTGGGTGACTTGTCATTGTTGACTGGGCACATTGGTGGTTGATTAGGCATGCAAAATTATTATTATATTCAACAATTTTCCCAAGGTCGTCCTCCAAGCTCCATAATCTCCTCTCTTCTTTATTTCTTGTCAAATGTATGTTACACTTAACATTATATACCACTAAGACTCTTTTATTCTCGTACATGTGAGATAAGAATAATGAAGAGAGGTGGAAATTAAATAAAGTATTTTGAAATTAAGTTAAGGGTCCACATTTACCAATCAAACTTGATTGACGGTGGTTGAGTCATGATCTTGCAAAGGCTATATCTTGAGCTCCTGGCCTCCATTTACAAAAACCATTATACCATTGGAAAGGTATTTCGACGTAAAATATGATGGTATGGGTTTAAAGTGATGAAATATGATATATTTTTCTTATAAATTAAAATATCAGTCAGCTGCATTTTTAATGGGACTGCATGACAACTCAACTTCACGAGCTCATATCTTGAGATCTGGGCGATGGATTTGCACAAAATTTATATCGCTGGAAAGATGAGACGATGAAGAGAACATCATAAGTGGTTTAAATAGTTTAAAAGTTGGTTTTCACTTCCATAATATTAAATTACATTCATCCTATTTTAATGGGAAATTAATTAAATTGTGAAAATAAAAGTTTATTTATAAAATTTTATTAAAAAGGAAAAGGGAACGATTTCCAATATACTTATATTAATGATGTGAATTCATTAATGATTAATTAATGAGGCATTAATTAAAGGGAATGTTTCAAGGAAAAAATTGTACGGGAATTTCAAGAGTGGAAGAAAACTCTAACTAATCAGGTAGTTAGAAAATCTCTTTTTAAAAAGAGAACAGAGGCTTCATCAAAGGTCCAATAATTGGTATTGTCAAAGGGATAGGGAAGAATATCAGAGGAAGAAGAAGGTACAACCATGGATACATAATCAAGATTCTGATCAAAAGAAATAAATCTCTATCTTCTCCATTTTTTTGTTTTATATATTCTTCTACACCACTTCTCATAGTTTTATGCTTGAATCTCAGAGTTGGGCACAAGGCTAAATTGTTGAGTGTTTTTATTATATTATTCTAAGAGATTTTCTTATATGATCATGGAGTATTTGCAGCCACATACATCATTGTCAAATCTTTTGTAATGAAGAACATATTTCATGAATAAAAATCCACAAATAATTGTTTCAGGGTTGATCTTGACTGTATTTTGTAACTTTGAGTCTTAAGTATGAGGTATTTGAAGTGGACCTATCAAATTTTCTTTTGATCTTGATTGCAGTATCCTGTTAAAATTCTTTGAGATGATCAAATCATTCTCTCCTGTGAATAAGATATGGATGTATTTATATATTATTAAAAAGATTGTGTGTGATGTTGATCACAATTTAATTTTGATGTTGAAGCCCTCCTTCAATCTTTTCTTATTGTAAAAAGACTTGTGTTGCACATAAAGATTGTATTTAGATTATTGAAGAACCATTTTATTTCATAATTTCAAGAAATAAGATTTAGGGTTTTCTTCCTAGCACTCCCCTAATCCAAGATATCACAGATATATATTATGGCCCAAGAGGAGTACCACCTCTCTAAAAATGAAGGGGTCCTAATGTCCTCCTGAGGTTTTCGTTTTGGTCCTGACGGATTCAAGCATCAATAGACACATAGAAAACTCCTTAATTCCTACCTGGGTATGCACATCAATGGAAGTTTTTGTTCTAATTGCTTGACCAACATATTGCTTAGTTAACCTCTTAGTCGAATATTCTAGTTGACTATTGATCATCAACTAATTGTCTCTAGAAGATCCATATGTATGATGAACCTATGAAGCATGTTGTTTCAACATACTTATGATGATGATTATGAGTTTCAATTACATTGTTATACTTACGATAATATATATTTTTTGTTAATAGTAACACCCTTTATTTTTTGGTCTGAGTCAAGTACTTATTTCTCGACAAATCCACTTATCCCCCTATCGTAGTCTATTTGTATCTTTAATATCAGGGCTTCGATATTTGGAGTTAATTTATTATCACTCCTAAGACATGACACTTCGAGGAATCCCAATTTTAGATGTCAAAAGTACCCTCCATCCGAGAATTGAACTTAGAATAATGACAAAAAAACTCCCACCAATTTCTTGCTAGGCCACAACTTAGCCAACATTTATAATGATAGTTTGTTACTACAATTTCAATCATGTGATAAGCGATATAATATATATGATTATACAAATGAATATTAATTAATTGAAAATTATATATTATGGTTATATTTATGTGCATATGAATATCATTATTAATCTAACCCACAAGTTAAATGACATTATAAGACTATTGGTAAGAGACCACAACATTAAGATATTAATTAAATATCATAAAATAGTTGTTAACTATTAATTACTCATATTTTTAACTTGATGCATATCACATTGATTAATATTATCTTACCACTAAATTCTACATTTGAAATATTCATTTTTTCATGAAACTCTTTTAATTTTCTTCCATTTTATTTAATTTTGCACATGCCATTGACTAATATTAAAAAATAAAATTTAATTTAAATATTATTATTAAAATTTATCTGGAAGTTAAGATATTCATTTTTTCATAGAACTCTTTTAATTTTCTTCCCATTTTATTTAATTTTGCACATGTCATTGACTAATATTAAAAAATTTAATTTAATTTAAATATTATTATTAAAATTTAATATAATTTAATTTAAATATTATTATTAAAATTTATCCGAAAGAAACTTAAAAGAGTTTCAATTAAAAAAATGAATATCTCAAATGTAGACTTTAGAATGTAATCCATGCCATATTTAAGTGAATTTATACATCCCAATTTTTATAATTTTTGATAAATTAAATAGAAAAAATTTAAAAATTTCCATGAAAATGACTCTCTTAAATGTGGACTTTGGTGAAAAGTTATTTTTTCAACAATGTCATGCATGTCATATTGTCATATTGGACTGAATAATCTTCTACATTGGTTGAAAATTTGGACATTCAAATCTTTTCAATATATTGTCTTGGTGTCACCAAACCCATCAAAATTAAAACACATTCATGTAATAGTACCTTAACTAAACATATATATCAATTAAATTGACTGAAAATTTATGCATTCAAATATTTTCAATATGTTGTCTTGATGTCACCAAACCCATCAAAATTAAAACACATTGATGTAATAGTACCTTAACTGAACATATATATCAATTAAATTGATTGAAAATTTGTGCATTCAAATATAATATATATTGTCTTGGTGTCACCAAACCCATCAAAATTAAAACACATTGATGTAATAGTACATTAACTAAACATATATATCAATTAAATTGATTAAAAATTTGTGCATTCAAATATTTTCAATATGTTGTCTATGTTGTCTTGGTATCACCAAAGACATCAAAATTAAAACACATGGACGTAATAATCCCCTAACTAAACATATATATAAATTAAAATTGTTAATGATACTCCAAGAAACTTAAAACTGAAATATTCTATTGTATAGAAATTAAACTACCAAAGACATCAAAATTAAAACACATGGATGTAATAATCCCCTAACTAAACATATATATAAATTAAAATTGTTAATGATACTCCAAGAAACTTAAAACTGAAATATTCTATTGTATAGAAATTAAACTAAAGCATATCAAGGTTAAAACTGAAATCTTAAATGTGGATTTTGGTGAAGAGTTATTGTTCAACAATGTCATACATGACATATCGGAGTGAATAATTTTCTACATTGATTGAAAATTTGGGCATTCAAATCTTTTCAATATGTTTTCTTGGTGTTACCAAACCCACCAAAATTAAAACACATAGGAGTGTAATAGTCCCCTAACTATATATATAAATTGTTTAATGATACTCCAAGAAACTTAAAACTGAAATATTCTATTGTATAGAAATTAAACTAAAGCATATCAAGGTTAAAACTGAAATATACAAATATTTTACTGTATAGAAACTAAACTAAATCATATCAAGGTCAAAACTAAAATTTCCTATTATATAGAGACTAAACTAATGTATCACATATCAAAGTTAAGTTAAAATATAAAAAATGGCTAAGTTAATAGAGTGTTGGGATAGACTCGGGACAGTGATGGCTGGCCTTCAGGAGTGATCTTCTACTGTTTAGTTAGTGTTTTTGGTGGTTGTAAAAAAATTATTTAATGATAAATTGAGTTATTTTTCATTTGAAAAAAAAAAAGTTAAAATATAAAAGAATCGCATATATTAGAGAATCATGTATGTTTATAGTTGATAATTATCTATTTATAATAAATAATTTTGTAAATATATACATTTTTCTATCTTTTCGGATTTATTTATTATTGATTGAAGAGAAATACATGTACTGTAAACTTCTATCTTTGACTTCTTGAGAATACAAATATTATTGAATTGTTTCTTCCATATTCTTCTAAAATATGCATATATAATAAAATTATCATTTACTTCATCAGTTTCAACATATTCTTTGTATAAGTTGTAGATTTCACCTCGAGAAAATATATGGAATATGTATTGTGTCTCTATCTAGCATACACTCTCCATGTTTGTAAAAGAAGTCACACATCCATGACAATGTAGTGTTTCTTAATGGCTCATTCTCTCATGAATTATGTATGTTTAAATAAAATGTAGGATCTCTTTTCCAACCTTCCTTGTATTCTTGATAGACGAAGATTACCAATTGAGTGAAATTTTTTGAAAGCCTTTGTGCAAACCAAAAGATTCCTGATGCGATAATCATATCTTGTATTTGTAGATATCATGCAACCCACTAAATATGATTTTTTTGCATGCTCTTATTCATTGACAAATACATATTCATTTTCTCCAAGGAATACATGTAGTGTATACCTTTCAAACAATTTTTTTGAAAACATTCACTTGAAATCAAATCCCTGATGGAACTTGATCTTGTGATAAATTATCTACTAGAACTTTATAACTAGAATATTTTGGATTGATATAAAAAGGTCTAATCCTAGTCCTAGATACAATATTTCTTTGAAAGTTCTCCATTATTTCATCATCCTCACTAGAATGAATTTCCTCATCACTAGGAGGAATATCATCCTCACTATAATTGTACACAATTTACATTGTAAGGAGACCCAACAAGAGAATGTTGATTGCCTTGATTTGTTGAAACTGAATGACTTAGAATGTGATCTTCATTCATAGGTCCATCATCATCTTCTCTGTTAATCTCATTGATAGGAGGAATATCAAACTCAGTAGAAAAATGATTACCACCATCACCAATGTCATTGTATATTCCAGGAAAATATTCACTTGAAGGAAAATCATTATCACCCTTGAGACTATCAATGCCATTAAATTCTTCTCTAATAGAAATGTATTCATCATTGAAAGTATCATCATCAATGCCTTTAAAATCTTCACTTGAAGGAAAATCACCATCATCACCATTTGTGCCTTTAAATTTCCCACTTGGAAAAAAGTCTCCACCGTCAACATAATCATCTTCACTACTTTTAAAATCCCCACTTGAGGTAAAATATTCATCATACTCAGTAGTTTCTTCAAAATTCTCACTTTGAGGAAATTCTTCATCATCCTCATTAGTTCCTTGAAAATCCCCACTTGGAGAAAAATGTTTACCATCTTCATCGGAGCCTTTAATTTCTATTATTGGAGGAAAATATTCACCATCCTCATTAGTTCCTTGAAAATCCTCACTTGGAGGAAAATCTCCATCATCTTCAATTGATTCTTTAAATTATGTTGTTGGAGGAAAATATTAATCATTAATAATTCCATCATCATATGTATCCTCTACACCGATGCTACCATTGAAATCCCCATTGTTGCTTCCATCAAAATCATCACTCGGAGGAACATTATCATTCCAATCATTTAAATTGTCATCAAAATCTTCACTCAGAGATAGATTTTGAGTATTTTCCATATATTTGATGTTATCATTAAATTGCTGAGAAGAATGATCACCATCATATTCCTCCCCTTCATCAGCGGTGCCTACAAAGTCCTCAAATTTAGGACTTTCTTTGTCAACATGCTCAATATCATTGCTTGCACTATGATCAAATGCCTCATTAGGTGAAAAATATGACTCTTTATTTACATTAGAAGCATTCCCATAACATTTGTCAGTCCCAAAATAAGAGGTACACGAACAAGATGTTGATGCTTTAAAAATAAAAACTTATCTATGTGTCAAACCCATGACTTCTCACTAAAAACATAGAATGATAAAAACACTCACCCTCCCAATGAAAATCTTATAACTTGGAGAATGAATTTTTCCCTCCAAAATGTCCTCTTCAAAACTTCTCCCCAAAAATTTCTCTCCAAATTTTTCCCTCCAAAATTTCACCCCAAAACTTTCTCTCCAAATTTTTTCCTCCAAAATTTTGCCCCAAAACATTTCCCTTCAATATTTACCCTCCAAAATTGAATAAATTTTTTACTCTATCAATTTGTCATTTATTTTTAATTATCTCACATTCATTAAAATTAGTGATGATTCAAATAATATTTATTAGATATAACAGTCTTCTTTTGTTGCATCACATCGAATCTTGGAGAACATTGGTTAAAGAGTTTGGAGCAATTTACAAAGGACTTTTAAGATCAAGGAGACATTCAACAAGGAGCTTCTAGCACTTAAAATGTTAGTATTTTTTTCAATTTTTATCATTTACAAAAAAGAAAATTAAGAACAAAACCTAAACTATATGAGATTTTTATATGTTTTCTAAACAAAACAGACTTTTTCATGTTGATATGAGTGATTTGTATTAGTCATATACTACTCGATATGAAAAGATAAATGCTACTATTGGCCATGTTTCTTATGAAAGTATTGGTGCTGAAACGAATGGCTCTATGAATGGATTCAACAGTTCACTAATGTACGATATTGCATACCAATATTGTTATGAAATCCTCTCACATTTGGTATCACGAAAAAATTGTAGTTGAATGAAGGGAAGAACAATTGGCGTGCTTTCTACTAAGGAAGGAATAATGAAGGGTGAAACGTCTACCACTACCATGATTTTTGAATCAAAAGGGAAATCAATTAGGGCTTCGCTACAGGTACATGATATTACTTTGGCATTGAAATGGATGTCTTTTCAGATGATGCTACCTTTGTCTTCATTGTGGGGTTCGGTCACTATTTCCACTTCCTAGAACTACTTGCTTGGATATGAAGTATGGGTCAAAGATTATTCAACCATTTGGATTCGGTCACTTTCTTGGACTAGACTACTAGTTCATGTAATGAATATCTCATTTCAGTTGAAAATACGGTTGTGGCGAAGCCACTTGAATGAAAAAAAGAGATCAAGTTTCTTTGGTGGTGGAGTCTCCGAACAATTCTTCCTTTTCCTCTAATTATTCTATTTCCCACATTCCCTTATTAAATGAGTACAATCAATGTTATCTCTCGTTGATTCTTCCCTAGGTGGGTGGGTCTTATATTGTTCAAACAAGTTTGATACCGGGTGAACCAAACCACATAACTACTAGTGAAGAAGTGTGTGAGGAGAAGAGCTTCAGTAGAGAGGAATTAGGTAGATAAGGCATGTAGAGCGGTGGACATAAGCATCGTGTGGCTGATGTGTTGGAACATGGGGATGAGGAGGGGTGATTCTCATAATAATAATGCCCCCCATTTCCATTGGATTGGGATCCAACTCAATGGAAATGGAGAGAGGGGGATGGAAATTATAATAATTATCCCTWTGYACTCTCAATTTTCAACACAGTARTTGAGTGTATATAGTTGCAACTCAAGGATGTGTTAGTTTCATAATCTTAAAGTTTTATAGTTTAAGTATTCTATAGTATAAATGTTTTTAGAAATTAGTTTATTCTAGTTTGTTAGGATAAGGACACCTAGYTTCTATTTAAATGACACCTATCATACTCATGTGATTATGTAATTGGTTGTTCTCYTAGTTTTTAGTTTATATTTGAGCTATATAAACAATCTCATTCTTCAAGTGAGGTTAACAATTTGATTATGAGTCCTCACTTCATATTGTAATCATTTTTTCCTTATTAATAAAATTACGTGTTTGAGGACACTTTGTAAACATGGTATCAGAGCCATGGTGAAATGGTGATGGAAGGATTGGTGATGGATTGAAGAAGCAAGAAAGACTCCACAACATCATCATGGATCTCTTCAAATTCAAGGACAATGATACCAAGTTATTTTTGTTGCTATTTCAATAAGGAAAATGTTATTTTGATTACAGTAGTTTGTGTTTTGAAAATTTTGATAAGATAAATCATTATTTTCAACCATTAAAAAAAAAAAAATCAGATATATTCTCTATTTGTTGTCATTAGAGATTTATTTTTGATCAGATCTACTTTATTTAACAAGTAGATCTGTTGTAATTCAAGTAGAGGGCTCATTTTGTTTTATAAAAATTGTGTCAGATCTTATGGATCCACTGTTATTTTCTTTTGAGGTTCATATTGTAAAATTGCTTCAGATCCATTTATAAATCTGGCAATTTCTTGTGAAGAGTTGTAATTGTTTTTTGTCACCAAGATATATTCTAAGCCTTCGAATGATCTAAAATTCTGAGTGAAGAAACGAGTTATGTTTTTGCCTCCATGCATTAAGTAGACTTAGAAAAGTCTACAAAATCTTTGATCGCTCATTGGTGATTCGAAACACTGTGTAGACCCTCCACCAAGGAACACTTGGAAGACTTTCTTTTCAGGTTTGGAAACCCTCTAGATTTGATCGTGCACTCTCACACCAGCAATCTGGTATCATCAAATCTGAGGTGCTCTCTCACTCCAGTGATCTAAAAATTGCTGAAGATTTTTGATTGAAAATACATTAAAAAGGAAATTGTCCTTGCAAATAAACTTGAATGCCATGAAGGAAAATATCCTTTTAAGATAGCATTGATGAAATCTGGTAGTTTTTTGGAACTACACCCATCTTGGAGGGAAGTGCGAGCTATTATTTTTAGCTTCGACTTTTAATTTGTCCAGAGTGCGAGCTATTATTTTTAGCTTCGACTTTTAATTTTCCCAGAACTTGCAAGTATTTGTGAGTTGGTTATTGGATTAATATCGCTCTGTGATGGAGAAATACTCCAAATTAATTTTGGAATGAACCTCTTATCTGAATGATCCAAAGGTTTTCTCACGCAGAAGGGCATCGTTGTTGAAGTGATCTTCCAACCCTTGCACAGTGAAAGAAGAGAATATTGGGCAGCCATTTTTCGGAAACAAACTGCTTGAGATCGCTCCCTCCACAAAGCAAGTGATCGTGCCCTTCGATCTACCTGCGATTTCACTTTATGAATTGGGTGGATCTGTTACTAATACCAATCTGGTATCATTTTATGAATTGGATGGATGTTCAGAGCACCGTGGTAGTTCAATTTCAGCGTTCCATAGAGCCCTCAGTTATTGCGATCGAATATTTGCAGTTGTTCTTCAGTTCGAATCTCGTCGAGCTGTTATATTTTGATAAGATATTTTAACAATTGCATCCATTGCAGTTGGTGATAAGATTTTGAGTGGCGTTCTGGCCTACTTCGACGAAGAGAACAATCTCCAGCATATATTTTAAAAATTCTTTTGGTGGTATTCATTTCCAGCCATTTAGAGTATGACTTTATTGTAAATATTTAAATGATTGGAGTGATAAGAGTTTAAAGTGGAGTGATAAGTAGATTTTACATTAAATAATATTTTTATTTTGAAGGAGTACTTTAGCATTGAGGATTTGGTTTAAAATTTCTTTGAAGACTTCACTACTTCAAGGGGGGCACATTTTGTTATTTGTAAAAGGCTATAAGTCTTGTAAAAGATCAAAATTTAGAAAGTTTTTTGTAACCCTTAAGTTAAGAGTTGAGAAGATTCCAGTGAAATATTCTCTCAAACTTTTTTTCCAACGCGATTTTTAAAGGGTCAAGGCCAAGCGATTTTTAAAGGGTCAAGGCCAAGCTCTTAAATGCTCTCATTTTGCGGGGATTGTGTACTCTTATTTTTGGTGCCTTGTGTTTTTCTTTTGGATTTTTGTGGATTATTCACTTGCAATCTTGCATTAAGGCAATCTAACATCATGTCTAAATTAATATATTTATTCACAGAATCAGATAAGTTATATGGACCCAAGAATTACAAATCTTGGAGTCGGCACATGCAGAACACTTTGATTTATAATGAATTATGGTGTGATATTTGTGATGGTGATATTACTCCAACTAAGCCAACTGACGCTACTTCTTTAGTTAAATGGAATTTGAAAGATGAAAAAACACTTTCTTTGTTGCGCTCTTCTGTAACTGAACACATGTTTGTACATATTGAGAATTCTAAAGATGCATTGTCTTCTTGGAATCTGTTCAAGAATCTTTTTTATACTCCCACTGCATCTCATAGAGTTGATCTACGCGTAAACAAATATTAGAAGATAATGGTGATGTATTAGAATACAAT
>SNQJ01S0091248.1:0-15645 GCA_010110895.2 Picea sitchensis | reverse complement strand
CGTAATTACCCTCCCTCCATTTCCATTTCCATGAGATTGCATGTCAATCCAATGAAAACAAGTTTTTAATTTTTTATTTAATTTTAAAAAATTTGTTTAGTTATTTCAATTTTATTTTTTTTATTTTTAAAGTTATTATTTAAAAAAGATTAGTTGATTTAAAAATATTAATTTTTTAGTTTTATTTTTATTTTTTTCAATTTGTTTTTTAAATTTTTAAGTTTAAAAAAAAAATTGTTTTCATTTTTTTCAATTCTTTTTAAATCTCTTTTGAAGTATTTTCATTTTTGATATTTCAATACTTTTTTTTTTTTTTAACTGTAACGGTTATGAATTTTATTTATTTGAAAAAGGTGGGAGGGGTCTTTGCCTAGGCAACCCCATTTACAAAGCAGATTGCCAGCGTATTCAGCTTCAGTGTTACAATCTTTTCAAGGAATTTGATAGCTGATATCGTCATTGATAAGAGGGTGCATCCTTTGTTTGCCATCTGGTCCTCTTCTTCATTCAGATTTCTAAGGATATGGTAGAACTTGTAGGAGGTGAATTCATGAAGGAGTCTTTTCAATCTGCCCAAAATTTTATTAAGACTGGCATTGTTGAAGAGGTCCTCCATATTTAATTTTTTTATAAGAAGCTCTGAATCTCCAAAGACTTGGAGGTCTTTATCTCCCTTTTCTCTTGCTATTAGGCAAGCTTTGAGAAGGCCAAGAATCTATGCCTGGTTGTTGGTCTTCTGGCCTAGACCCCAACAGAAGCAGTCTCTTAAGATCCCATCCGAAGAGTAAATGACCCGTCCAGCGCCAGTGTTCCCGGGATTTCCTTTGGAGGCCCCGTCAAAAAAAATTGTGGTGAGATTTTTGGATTTCCACCAGTTTTTGAAGCTCTCCTCGGGTTCTCTTATTCTCCACTTCGGATTTGCTGTGTGAGGAGTGAGGAGAAGCTTGCGAGGAGAGGGCTCCAACGGGCTAAGCCATCTCCTTTCTTCAGGACGGAGCAGAGGATCTTCGTTGAAGAACTGATGTTGGGTTGTTTCCAAGAGGAGTGCTTTAGCTTTGACAGCAACCTGAAGAGGGGAGCATGTATTTCCATAAAAAATTTGGTCGTTATGAACCAACCATAGTTGCCAGCAAACAAATTTGGGTACTGTTGTCCAAATTTTTCGCCAGAAGGATTTGGTGGGAATGCCATGAGGATAGATCTTGTTCCAAGAGGCAAACAATGCAACAACTGTGCTCTGAGGGAAGGCTGGAATCTGCAGGTCCAGAAGAGAGAGTCTCCATGCTTCCTTGGCGAAATTGCACTCCATGAATAAGTGTTGGGTTGTTTCAGGGTTGCTTCTGCATAGATCGCACCTATGGGGCCCTGCAATATTCATTTTCTCTAGATTGTCTACTGTAAGTAATCTATTTTGCACCAACGTCCAGAAAACGAAATTCACTTTGGGGAGAGCTAGATTGTCCCAAACTAACTTCCAGAAGGCAGGAGGGTGACTGCTGTCTTTTGAATTCTGAAGAGCTTTGTATCCAGCTGCTGTGGTGTAAGTGCCTGATAGTCCCTAGGCCCAGCTGTCCCTCATATGGCGATTTTCAGGAGTGGAGCCTTCCAACAATTCAACAAGGAGAGTTTTTTGTGTTGTTAGCCAGTCTGGAATGCCGTTAAGGTCCCAGTTGGCCCAATCTCCCTAACAATCCCACATCGAGAGATCGTAAAGTCTGTTTTTGCCTGAACGAGTTAGCCATTCTCTGATGTCGGCTATGTCTTGATTCGCCTCCAATGGGTCGCTCCCCATTATTCTGTCCTGCCACAGGTAAATGCGCTTACCATTACCCGGCACTCTGTACAGCGGTTTGTTGAAAAACGTGCTACTTTTGCAACACAGTTTCCAAACTTGCGTGCTATTGACTGTGGGATCGAGTTGCAGATTTCGGTAGGATGAATTTCGGGCATATTTGGACAGAAGAGTGTTGTTGGTCGGATGTTTGGGCTCGTGAGCCATTTGCCAAAGTAATTTTCCTCCCATCGCTATATTTACAAGGGAGGGATCTCGGATTTGGAGACCCCCCTTTGCTATCGGACGTCGGACCAAGTCCCAGCTTGCTAAATGCATTTTATTTTCATTTCCTTTCCCACCTTGCCAGAGAAAATCCCTTAAAAAAATTGAAATCTGATCCATAACGTTTCTGGGAGCGAATAAGAATGTTGATTGATAGATTGGGAGCGCGGCTAGCCGGGACTTAATATTTTAATTGTTCTTGTTCTTTTAAATATTTTCTTGAAAAAAATCATTATGTTTTTTTATTGTATATCTATTTTTTTAAATGTATAATAATTTTTTTCTTTCGGATTCCTTTTTTGGGGGGAAGTTTTATATTTGTTGTATTTTTTAAGTTTGTAAATATATTTTAGGAAAAAAATATATTTTTAGAAATATTGTTTTTCAATCATCATTTTTAATTTTTTTTTGTAAGATTTGTATAAAAAGTTTGTTATAGGAAATTGATACAAAAATAGTTGTTCCTTGGAGCATGAGTCGCCATTGTTGGAAACCAACTCCACTCCAGTTTCATGTTCACAACTATACTAACTATAAGACTTTGACAAAGATAATGCCCACTGATAGCATTTGACATAAGACATATACAGAATGACCAGACCCATACTCAGTCTATTGAAATTAAAATTGAGGACATCGAGGAAAATTAAACCATATACAAAATTCAAAACTACAAGATCAAAACAAAAGAACAACCAGAAGAATTTCAGGCTTGGCACCAATTATGGACATAAGGGAGTAGGATGGGTGCCATTGCCTCTCCATCACATGAGAAAACGTAGCTTCATGAGTGTATTTGTAAGGTGTGGTTGTGGGTGTGTGTTTTTCTAAAATATCAATATGAAATTTCAAATAAGAGACCTCGCTATGCAGCTCGAAGACCATTTGTTGAAGAGTAGAGAGGTCTCCAAGAATTCACTACGTGTTTTCATCGTTGTTGTTTCTCCTCATGCATGTTTATGACGATGTCGGAGAGTGTTGCGTTGAATTGTCCTTTTGGTGAACTGTATAACTGTCACTTGTAGGATTGCTATGAGTGTCAGGTGGAGGGCTCACGGATGAATTCTAGCCCGGAAGAGTCTTCGGGGCATAGCCAAGTGAACGGCCCTTTCTATCAAACCATTCAATTTTGCAGCCTTAGCCTCCTAGGGTGTGCCCACTTTCTTGTTTTTGATCCTTACTTGAAGTGCTTACAGGTGACCTAGACCTCTTTCTTTGGGAGCATCTCTTTTCCATGTCTTCCACCATGGAGATGGGTTGACCGACAGGGATGTGGGTACCCCTTCCTTGCTTCAGGAATTCCCTCTGCCTTGGAATTTTACACCCAGAAGTTTTTCTCACTCTGAGATGAGAAAACCAGTCCCTCTCTTGGAGAAGGATGACCCATAATTTATGTTCCCGTCCACTGTAACTATGCTCCAAGGAGAGACCAAAGATGAAATTCCATTGTTCCCCAACTCTATTCTAGCTTAAGTGCTTGCTCCATGCTTTTTTCATGGACATTATGAGGTCATTGAAGGCCTTGTACCAGGTATTAATGTTGTCATCCTCCTCGGTGCGAGTCTGCATCTGTTCCCTATTCCCCAAATCCTTCATCCACTGTGAATTCTTCCTGAAATGACCTCGCCACCCTCCAACACTACCACCTAAGTCATTGACACTGTAATCGGGGAGCCAGGGGTCCATCTGTGTTAATGCGAGGTGTTGGCTCATGCTCATTGTGGGTTGTGTATCACCCCATCTAGGGCCATAATTTTTAAATTTTACTTAAAATACAAATTTTGATTAAAATAATGATTTTTATTTTTATTTTTATTCAAATATTATAGGAGATTTTTATATTTTTTAAATATAATGAAAAAAAATATGTTGTTATTATAAAATAGTGACTTATATTTTTAATCTTTCATCTAGGAAAAATGGCATCAAGGAAAAAATATGTGGATATGTTTGGATCAAGACCTACAATAATGGCATCAAAAATTACAACCGGGGCCTCCATGAATGCTAGTCAACAAAAAGCTGTCACTTTTGTTCAAGGTCCAACAACTAAGCTCTCAAAAAAATGAAGAATGTTAGAGAGTGGAATTCTGCCTAAGGTGAAATCAAAATGGAGCATTTATGGTATGTCAAGGACAAACAAAGAAACAATGGAGAACATATAAATATTTGTATTGCACTGAGTTTGGACATGTGCAAACAATTTATCATGCACTTGGTCTGTTATGAGATATATTCTTGGTGCCATGCCCAAACATTGTTTATGCACTGTGAAACAAGTTAGGACATATGTCAAGATTAGATATTGTTTCAAAATGAGCAATTATAATAGGCCAAAAGGTTTACAGAACTATGTGCATCTATCATGCAAAACATTGAGAAAGGAAACGTATTTTTGTTTATTCTTATTTTTGTATAATATATTATTATAAGTATCATGATAATTTTTAAAATGTATTTAACACTACAATGTTATATTTTATTTTTACCTTTTTCTATGCGACTTTCACATATGTTGGTGGGGATTTATTCTATAGAGAAAAATATCATGGAAGTCATCAGTAACTTTCATATCGATAAAGCACAAGAAGTAAGGAAAATGAAACGAAGAGTGACAAAATTTGAAGTTGCAAGAGTAGACACACTAGAACAAGAAAGAACAAAAAAAAGCCATCATTTTAATAAAGTTAGAAAGGTTACATTTCAATATGTGAAAACTCCAAATGAAGATGATGTTGACATTGGTGCAAATGAGGTTACCACTCTTCCACAAAATAAGAATAAACAAGAGAAACACAAAATAACTATGCTCAAGGATGATTCCATTCCTATTAATTATGAAGAGATTGTTGATTTACATGAAACTCCTTTAAATCATAAAAGGAGGAAATATAATGTTGTTTACAATGAAGAATCCATGTGTAGCTCTGAATATCATAGTGAAATTTCTAAAGGTGGTAAGGAAATCATAACATCGGGTGTTGATCTAGAGGATGGTATTATGAAAACAACACAAAATACCATTCGAGATCGATTGAGGATGCACAACTTGGTTGATGAGGGCCATACTTTTTTGTTGAATGTGAAACAACTTTATAAACCCACATAAGGGAAAGACTAATACCAAATTAGAAAGCCACATCACTTGCATATTCACAACTTGAAAACATTAATTAGGTACAATACACATGCACATGCCATTGACTACCTAGTTCTTGTTGACCCAATGGAGGTTCCTAGTAGGGATGCATTTGATAGATCAAAATGTTTTGACTATAAATATTATGTGATTGGAGGAAATCATTCTACATAGGCTAGAAGAGAATTGATGTAAGAGTATCTCAATAACCTTGTTTTTGAAATAGTCAGATGTATCATGTATGTTGGTTTAACAAATGTATAAGCATAGTTATTGGCATGGGATCATAACACAAATAATGAGTATAGGATGTCCATGAATTTCATGTAAAGGGTGAGATTTATCCATAATGAATTTCAATAAATGTGTGGTGGGGATAGATCAAAGGTTAGTGCGAAGTTTTAAGAGCAATGTTGTATGGAAATAGGCTTCCCAATTGATGAGGAAAATGTATAAGGAAAAATTCACAAAGGAAGTGATGCATTTAGAGATGCAGATAGCTATTTTCAATTTGGATTTAGAAGTATATAGACATGGGATTTTCTAGATGAGATATTCAACCTATGGGAGAATATTGGTATAAAAAATCATAGGGTTAAGAAGTCTAAATCCTTAACATGTGTCACAAGTATGACAGATCCTGAAATCGAGAATCGGTGACAAGATATGACTATAATGCCTTGGAGATCGATGTAAGGAGTTAGGGATGAAACACTTATCATAGGGATATTATCACGTGTAAGTTCTAGTGAATTATCAATGGAAGAAATGTCTACTGAATTTCAAAAGTAAGTTTGTTGAGTTATTTTTTATTTATGTTAGGATTAGAAAATGTGGTCTTTCAACTTAACATATTAATGTTTTAAGTATTTTATTATATATATCATTATAAAATTATTTATTATATTTATTTAGTCATAAGTTTGATACAAGAATACAAGAAAAAAATGGTTAAAATGTTGAATGAAGAAGGTTGGGATGATGTTAGACTCAACTATAAAGATTCAAGCTCTACAACAATATTGAAACAATTTTTATTTTTTTTAACAGTAAAAGGGGAAATATTTCATTAATTTAAAACAATGTGTAAACATGCCATAATGATACATCATGTCCCAAAATTTAGAGAGTGATCTTCAAAGCTGCTCAACCGAGATACCAAAATGTCTACTAGCTGAAAGACAAAGAGTTTTGATATAGATATTTTTTCCATAGTACTGAACTGTATAGATTCTAAAGAAAACCCCTAGGATATGAGTGCAAAAAAAAATCGTCAACTATAGAGATAAGGTAAAACCCTTCCTAATCGATGAATATTAGTTGGAACCAGGAGAAGGAACATTTAAATTCAACTAAGGAAGAGCCTTGACTAGAGACGATGATTCTTTAGAAATTCCAATATCTGACCTTGGGGGAGAACCATGGCTTGGTTGGAGGTGAAGTTCCTTAATTTGGGTTTGTAGAGCATCACATTCATATTGAAGTTTTTGAATACTTTGACACTATTTCATAGAGAATTCAAGAACCATAAGAACCTAGGATGAGAGCCTACTGAGTTGTATTTGTAGATATTGGAAAGTGGTGCGCAAATCCCCTATTTCCTCCTCCATTGTGTCCACCTTCCTAGTTGAGATTTTGAAGTTTCCTTTCACTGTGATTCTTGGAACACCTAGGGAGAATCGAACTTGCAAGAATAAAACACTAGAGCAGTCACCCAGAGTAGCTCCCAATGGGTTGAGGATGACATAATGCATAAGAACCCTCTCACTATAACATAACCCTACACAAGTGAATGAAATTGAGATTGAACATATCTATGATCTCTTTAACCACCTCTGGGCATGATCATAGGTACATACATTTACTTCTGTGATGCAAGAAGCCCCCCAACATGTGCCTAGAGGTAGAAGAGGAAGAGGGGGGATGGACCCTACAATACCAAAGGATTTATGGAAACATCGAGGTAGCACATAAGAAGGACATGACTCTCCTCCTGACTCGTGTACCGACTTGTTTTCCATCATGGGTGAAGTACTATGCCGATTTAACCTTAATTCAATGCAATGATTCATGGGATTGGATAAAATGAGGGGGCCTCGTTGATATTAATAACCCAAAATTGTTTCCTAGATTCTTGGTTTGCATAATGGTTCACCTCCATTTTATTGAGCCTAAGAACATGAAGGAACTTGATATAGTGGAATTCCTAGATTTCCTTTTGTATTTTTATAAATATTGATTTAATATGGATGTTTCTTGTGATGGTTTTCATCCTTGCATGCCTGGTAATAATTTTTGAGTCACCTATAACTGTAAGGTTGTGGATGCCCTGAGAATTGGCCAAAGATAAACCCTTGTAGAGTGTATAATCTTAAGCTTTATTATTAGTGTCTTGAACGATATTCCAATCGAATGTGAACTTGACATTTCCTCCAGGGTCATAGAGTACACCGCCCGCTCCTGCCACCCCGGATTGAAACAATATTTTGTTGCATTCAAAAAGGTGTGTTGATTTATTATATTCATTTGTAGGTTAATTTATTTTTATTTTAATACTTATGGATATATAAATATGTGTTTGTTTGTTTGTTTAATTAAAGATGAAGAAGAGGAATATAGATGGAGTACCAAAGACCTTCAAAATTTATATTCAAAGAGCCAAGTTTGAAAGAAAAAGAAGGAAGCGTCTTCAAAATGTTCAATTTGATGATGCTCTTGATCACTACATTTGGAATGGGCTCGACACTGTCTAGTATCAAGTAATATTAGGTGGTTGTGAAAAAATTACAAATCTTGTTCCTAAAAAGGACTACTCCATAGTTATTGCAGATATCTCTCATTATTACAATATCCAGAACATTTGATATGATAGTGAGCCTTATACTTACCAAGATTTCATTAAAGTGGTTATGAAGTTTATAGAAATCACAACATCATTGTTTTGGAGATTTGTGGTGTTTAATTTAGACACACAATCATAATTAGTACTATCAAGTTTCAAGGGAAAAACAAAGTCAAGGAAACAACTTTATTGGTAAGATATTGAAAGTGTATGTTTAGTGATTAAGATTAGAAATCAATTTTATTAGTTTACAAGTTAATTGAATCTTTACTTATTTATATTATAGGAAATAGCCTAGTATTCATAGCTCCGATAGTGATCCATTTACAAGTGATATTGAGAGCATACATCTTGCATGTTGGGAAAAATATGATACTTATAATTCTATTTCTATCAATGAAAAGGATGGAAGGAAACATAGTCAATCATTGGTTTACAATGTTGAGGATAGAGAGCTAATATATGAGGAAAATGATTTAAAGGAGACATTGTTAACATTTATCAAAAGCCACAAACACTAATTAATTATCTTATAGATACTTTTTAAAATGAAGGAGATTAGGTTTTGGATTTGTTATGAGGTTCATGTAAGATTTATGATATAACATATATGAGATCATAATTCATTTTTTCTTATTTTTAATTTATGTTTGTTTATATTTTTTTACCTAATTATTTCTTTTGTATTTGGTGATTAGGTACAACACTAACATGTTTCTTACAAAAATGAATAAATTGCATACCCATTGAAAGTGATGCACAATGTAATTTTATTTAGCAAAGAATAAATGCTATTAAATATCTTCTAGATGAAATGCAAGAAGTTGGTTTGAAGAAAGGGGATTTTAGTGAATCACAGGTAGCAAAAATGTCAAAGGAACCTCAACCACCATTAAAAGGATTGTTTGGAAAGGATCACTTTGGAAAACTTGTGAACATCAAAGACCCAATGGAAAAGAAAAATGACCCAATGGAAGCATAAAATGATGATGTGCCTCTTGAGATTGATGAATTCAACATATATGGTATTGTTGATTAGTTTTAAGATGTCCTTCAAAACCATGCTCAATTTTGCAATTTTTTGATAAGTTATAGTTGTAATGTTTTGAATTTGAGATTTTAAAATGATAATAAATATCTATTGTTGTTTTATGATGAATCTTTTTATTACGTTCTTTTTACTTTTATTTTTATGTGAATCATTACTTTAGGGAAAATAGCTTTAAATATTGTCATTTTTTTACTTGAAATTTATAAAAATATTAAAAAAAAATGTTACTTTTTTTTGTTCTCTCTTTTTTTTTTGTTCAATTGTGCACATAGAAATCCTTTATTTGACATCTCATTTTAAGCAAAAAGCTATCAAAATGTATAGGTTTTTTATTATTTATGGCTTTGAAATGTATATTTTTTTGCTAAATATTTGAAAATAGTGTTATTTAGCTACAATTATTTAAAAAGTGTTAAAAATTAATGATACATAATAGATGAAAAATATTAATTTCAAAAAAGTAAATGATATACAACATTTATTATATTATTAAAAATGACCAATTTAAATTTTGTATTTTTACTTTTTAACAGTGAAAAAAAAAACGGAATTAGAACTAAAAACACCATTGAATATAAAAATAAAAATAAACGTTTTAGAAAAAATTGAAAAGAGTTGTAAAAACAAGAATTTGAAAAAAAAGGTTGATATGTTATAGATAAGAAGATTTAAAATGACAAAAAACTACCTCAAGAGAAAAGGGGTGCTACCAGTAGCACCGCTTTTCAAAACGGGGTTAAAAATGACCACTAAATGCTACCGCCAAAAAAAAGAAAACCATGTAGAGTTTTGAATAAGTTGGTAACTATGTTAACATTCTAGTAGTCAATCTATCTTGTGTGGAAGGAAATATCCCTAAGGATATCTAGGTTAGTATGACACCTACAACGTCATTCTTGTTCCCACTGATGATAAAATTATGTTTGTAATTGTTGGCACAATCTCTCTTGTGCATGTCTTTCTCAACGTTGGGGGGTTGAAGACCAAAGGTTTATCCATAGTTTGGCCAAAAAAAACCCCAAGGAATTGACATATCAATCCTCAAGCAAGAATAGGGAAGGTCTCACCTGAGATGCCATGGGGATCACAGAGACCATATGTTCTTGTGTCAGCGATGAAGGATTGATCACACAGAGATCCACCAGGGATCACATTCATGATATTCATTGCAACTTACTTAACAAATGACAAAACATAATGAAAAAAACACATTTCCTTAGACGCATAATTGACACATAATAGATCTAGAATACCTACATCTTTATTATCATTCTCATTCCATCATTCACGAGAATACATTAAGCAATTCATATATTGACAACAACATAGCCCAACTCTTCTATGCAATTCCTCAGTGTTACATTACATCGTTCCATGTGCACATATTTAGAATCTATAGAGAGGATATACTCAGACTTAAAATCATAGATATTACAAATCATACACTCACAGTGAGCTCAATGAAAACAATACCCACAATTATCACAGTAGCAACCCACAAACTAAAAAGCAAGCTAATTGGTTAACTATCTAGCCAACTCTCTTTTTGTTGTGATTGCTTCCTTTTATATGCTTCTTGGATTTGGTTCTCTATTTATTTCAGTTCTTCCCCACTCATTCCTCCAACTACCAGTCCTACATGCTTTTGTCACCTACCTGCATTCCACGTAGACTTTCTCGAATCAAAAAAATATTATCTATGTTGACAACTCATCTTCTTTATGCTCCATGTTCCCTTATGTTGTCGAAAGTAATCATTCAAGGATATTTCCCAAAGATTCTCTTCTTGATTCCAGTGTGCATGCAGTTTATTTTTTATTTCCATCATGCATCCCAAAAATCAGACATGTTATCATAGGATTTGTAGTTGCACGAAGTCCAACACAAGATCACCAAATATTGCATAACTATAGGATATCCTTCCACTATCACCTTAGTGATAAATCCCCTCATTTTAGTGATGGAGGAGGTCCACCATGGGGGAGGATTCCCCAATGACCTCAAGGGATCAAAGTAGCAAGTTGTTTAGCCAAGCCTATCACCCTCTCTCTTGATCACCTAAGTCAACGTCTAGGAAAAAGGAAAAATAGGTACGAAACTCATATGAGTACATTCCTAGAACAAGAACAATTTATAGCATATATAATTTGATTTCCAAGAACAAACATACAATAAATGCCTCTTTAAGACACTAAAAAACCAAATTGTTATGGATATTATGAAATTGCAGCAGTAGATAATAGTACAATAGCAGTGAAAAAATTATAACAGCAACAAGAATTACACTTCAGAATTGCAACAATTGATGATGAAGAATTAGCATTTACTCAAGAAAATGTTACCCAATTGTTACATGTAATTTATGGCAAGTTAAACCACGTTTTAATCAATGTTTGCAGCAAATAAAAGTGTATTAAGATGGTT
Organism: Picea sitchensis; assembly: GCA_010110895.2. Taxonomy (NCBI): domain Eukaryota; kingdom Viridiplantae; phylum Streptophyta; class Pinopsida; order Pinales; family Pinaceae; genus Picea; species Picea sitchensis. Next base: position 4,133 of record SNQJ01S0091248.1, on the reverse strand, counting down.
GTAGCAAACTTTTTCAACAACAACAAGTTTTCAATCAAATTAGCTCAAGTTAGTGTTAGTAAAGTTAGTATATAGCTTGAGAGATTCAGAATGAAGAGTTTGTTGTTCACTTTCACTACAAGAGAGCTTTAGAGATTAGTGCCTTAGGGCTATCGATTTTTTACAACAGTAAACACAACTAGTCTTCGAACTTAATCTATATGCAACCAAGGGGTAGGAATGAATCTCTAAGGTGCTACTACATCAAGGCCTTAGAGATTGAATCTCGAGGAGGAGAATTTCTAGGGTGCAAGCACTTTTGGTCCCTTGAAAACCTTTTCTCCCTTCTTGTAGCTTCACCTAGGTCAACAATCAAGAGTCTAGGGATAAAATCCTAAAGTGATATCACTTTAGGGATTTGGGAGTCTAACCCTAGGTAGGATTTCCTTCACAAATCTATGGATGAAATTAACCTTGTAAGAGGAGGAAGAACTTATGCTCCTCTCTTAGGGGTTTAGCAAATTCACCATGAAACATTCAATAGCATGAAATGAAATTGTAGAAATGTACTTACTTCACCAAGATATGTCAAGAATAAACCCTAATTGCAGCAATACCATCCAAAAATCAACAAAGAAGCATCCACACTTGACCTCCAAGAGATAATGCATAATTTAAAAGAGTCAATAACCCTAAAAGGGAGAAATTTCCATATGTTTTCTCTCACAAAAGGTGAGAAGTTGTGATGATAAAATGAAACTTCTCTAGCCATATTTATATGGGAACCCTAGGCATCCAAAAGACTCCAATGAAAAGTCATGTCTCTAAATATGAGGGTCGACCCCTTAAATTTTCCCTTGCAATATACAAAACTTAATTTGTTACATGAAATAAAACCCTAGAAGGTTGATGTCATGCCCTAAGAGGGTGACATAGGCTCTCCAAGTGAAAAATTTAGGATGGTGAGGGGGACATTGGGACTCTAAAAGCCATGTTTTATGCCTAAAGTACCCTGCCATGGTCTCCTCCTATCAAGCCACCTATAGAACCATATCATTCATCAAACCCCAACCCTTCATCAAGGGTTAGGAGGTGACATCCTAGGCCTCCAAAGGCCAACGTCCAAGTGGAGAAGGGTAAAACCTCATCCTCTGGAGATGCCAAGGTTCCTCCAAAGGTGATGTCCTTTTTCCTCTAGGTGAAACGTTCATCATCCATTGTCTTCTTCATGAGGGGTCCAACGTCCATCATGTGGGAAAGGTCTAGCAAAGACAAACAAGTATGCCCTCAAGGGGTCCACAAGTCACAAGTATCATGCCAAGTAAGTCATATTTAATATAAGAACCACCAAATCATTTGCATTAAACCCCCCTTTTCAAACTAAACAAATGCTCAAAGACCTTATAAGTTTTTCCTATTTTAGGTATGGGAAGGGTGTCATGGTGCACTATTGGGTAAGCCAATCCCCAAGTCAATGTATGTTTACCATGAAGACCCCATCAAAGTCATGAAATGAATATGAGGTAGATTTGGATGAGACTTCTAGGCATGGGGTTCTTGACATACAAGGGTTCTTATTGTCTCATTTATGGGTGCCTTTATGGAGGCATTGGTGCATCCTCTGTTTGCAATTCAACAAAAATTCAATCCCTTGCCTTTAATTTATTATGGTCCAAACATTAAGTGTCATGTGCAATGGAAAGTAAAGAGCACCAAAATTCCACTTGGTGTTAGGAACACATTGAATGCCATATGGAATGGAAAGTAAAGGACACTGCAAAATTCATTCCCCCAACAAAAGGGACACTTATTAATTATATGTTCTAGAAGGTCCTTGATTTTTATGGAGTATCTCTTCATTTCTCTCAAGACCTTAGGGCAAGCATATGGAAGGAAAATGATTGGATTTTAACTTTTTCCAACGACAACACCTCAAGGATTTTATCTCATTCTTCACATGAAATGAGGTACAAGCCCTTCTTGGGGTCAATGAGCCCAAAATACCAAAATATGAGGAAACAGGAAGGGAAGAAGTGTGGAAAGTGGTAATTATGAGAAGGAATGGTGCGATGACCCTTCAAGTAAATACCCAGTTGCAACCCTTTTCCTGAAGGTGATCTGCTTACTAAGAAACCATGCCACCCACCAAGGTGAAACTAGGAAAAAGGTATAATTTCCAAGAAAATGTTCCATAATCAAGAAAGGATTCTTTGCAACATGTTCAAATGCTTCAAATATTAAAATGAAACTTACCACGAGACTAGACTTGTTACTTCATGAAGCAAGACCTGTTGAAAAGTCAACAAGAAATGTGTGTCTAATTTACTTTTCCCTTAAATAAATTAGACAATAAATATTAATCTATTATTTCATTCATAACTGAGTGAGTTGGATTTGTAACAGAATTATAAGTGTAGTTAAGTGAGTTAAGATCTATTGTACTAGTTGTAACTAAACTTGCACTAGTGAGAGTTCAGTAAATCAGTGAACTCACATGCAATTGAAGATTCTCCATGGTTAAATACATGCATGTCAGATCCAGTGGAGACCCAGTTGAGATAACATGTGAAAGGGACAGTTTGGCTATCAGTTGTGATTTAATCACACATGCAATGAATATGCTTATGAGCATGTGCAAACTAGGCAATTCATATCATTGTGAGAATTCGAATTGAAAGGATTTGTGCAGAGGAGGCAAGTTGTCTGGACACAGGAATTGGCACATGTATTTGTTGATTTGTGTATGACAGTGTGAGATGATTATATTGTACTGAGAGCTCTTGGATTAGAGTTTTGTATGAGATTGTTTCATGATTCATGATATACATAATATATGATAGTGGGGTTTTTAGCTTTACGCTTTCCCGGAAAATTTTATGTGTTATATGTTCTTGATAGTTCACTTTGTGATTGCGGTTGTGATCGTGGTTTAATTTTCTGCAAGAATAATAGTAGAAGTGATTATGTATTTAACAGTGGCGTATAATTGTTAGATCAGGAGAATCACAGGAAATACTTAATTTGTATTGAAATTTCTACATGGTATCAGAGCCATGGAGGCCACAGAGCTAAGGAAGTGAGGTGCGAACATAATTTCATTCTCGCAGGTCCCGTCTCTAGCAGGGTGCGAACTTTAGTACTATAGACTATGCACAGTTCTCAAAGAAGAAATTCTTGCACCCTACTCAAAGGCAGGGTGCGAACTTCATTGACATTCTTGCAGGCTGCTTAAGGGAGAAGTGCAAACTTACCTCACCCCATAGTGAAGTACAGTGTGAACTTCCCCAGAAGGTTCGCAGGCTATACACTAGCAGGGTACGAACTTCCTTAGAGAGCTCGCAGGCTAGACATTGGCAGGGTGTGAACTTCCCTCAGGATGCTCTAAGTAGGGGTGCGAACTTCCCAGGGAAAGATGGATTGTAGCAGTTGAGTTTTGGTGGTTGGATAACATTTGAATTTGCAAGATTTTCTTGGTGCGACAGTTGATTCAAGATCGAAATGTCTTTCAATGGATTGAGTTTGGAGTATGCACTCGAAGGCAGCTCTAACTACATTGCTTGGACGGACAGGATGGAGGCAGTACTCGAAGAAAATGGCTTGAAGGATTACATTCATAGAGATGTTCCTAAGCCAGATGCGACAGACACTGCAAATCTTGATGCATGGAAAAAGAAAGTGGCAAAGGCAAGGAGGATTATATTGGAGGGAGTACGAGACCACATTGTCTCAAGTCTCCATGGGAAAACCACACCACATGCAATGTGGAAGGTTTTCACGGATCTGTTCCAAAACAGTAGCGACTATAGGAAATTGGTGCTTAAAGATAAACTCAGGAAGATCAAGATGGAGAAGGGTGACACCATTCCAAAATATCTCACGAAGTTTGTCCAATGTCGGGATGAGCTTGGAAGTGTGGGAATAACAGTCATTGCTGATGATTTGGTGAGCTTGGCACTCCTAGGACTTCCCAGGAATTGGCACAGTTATCAAGACTCTTTCAATGGAAGGGAAAAATTGTCGGATTGGGAACGACTATGGTCGGATCTAGTGCAAGAGGATTTCAGGCAGAACACCAGAGATGGATCTTTATCAAAGCGTGATGATGAAGAGGATTGTGATTTGACTGCCAAGGCAAGTGTTATTACTGAAATTTC
>SNQJ01S0091247.1:85060-100475 GCA_010110895.2 Picea sitchensis | reverse complement strand
GACCACGATGAATGAGTGATGGGGGACTAAGCTTCCACAGATTGGGTAAGGGATTGGGGGTTGGAAGGTTGGAAAGAGAGGCTAAGTGTTGAGCCTAGGGGCTTAGGTCCTTGGGAATAATATTTTAATATTATTCCAAAAGCTATGTGAAATATATGTTGTGTCCTAAGTTCCTAGAGAGGAACACATGTTGATGGAGTGCATGCAGTGTCATGAGTGACATGTGTCGACCCAGGCACATGCAGTTAAAAAACTACAGAATTCAGCCGTGGAGGGGTGGCTCCTCATTCCATCATCCTTTGCGTCTGATTTTGGATACCCTCACGCAGCTCCGAGAACCAAAAAACTGAGACATCTTCCTGAAGACCAAAACATCATCCGTCTGATTCCGTTATTGGTCTGCCTTTTCCCTTGACATACCTATGCACCATTGAGAGAACTGGTCAGGAGGGGAAAGTCAACTTGTGAGTTCCAAAACCCAGTCTATCCGCCATTACAGAGTTGAATCCGTACCTGATTTGTCTATAGGTTGTTGTTTTTTGTTTTCCTGAGTGGGTTTGTGTTGTGGTTATCCTCACCGTGCGGGAATTGAGTCAGAAGGGGCTGAAGAACTGGGTTTTAAGGCCCTTAGTTGAAGAGGCAGTCTGTTAGGCCTATGAGAAGCTATTTTCAGGTGAAGGAGTCTACTGGGAAGTGGTATTCTTCTAGAGAGAGTCCAACACCAGCTATGGAGCTCTAAGACTTCCTGATCCGGCTTGTGTCCAAGACCTAGAGAGGGAGGTGAAGCACTGATGGACTGTGCATGTGAAGGTGTATACTCCTGGGCAGAATAGGCATGTGGGGAATGAGAGTTCGTGAGTAGTGGGCGTAAGAAGGCATCCTAAGAATAATCCTTCCTATTATTATGTGCAGTTTTCCCTGTAACCTCAACCTAGACTAGGATTCCTTGCCTTGGGTGGAGCTTAGTCCCAGCTCATGGGTGACCCACTACTGAGCATGATGAATAGCGTGGTCTAAGGCTGGTAGGTTCATGGAAGGCCTGCACATGGTTGGTGGAATTACCACGGTTTCAAATATAAGTATCAACTTATGCTTAATATTATGTTTTGCATGCCTGTGATGCTTATATGTATCATGTATTCTGTTGTGCATATGAATTATTGTTAATTCCAGGGATTATTTATGTTAGCAGTAATATTGTGCTTACTCTAAGTTAAATGTGTTTAATATGACTTAAATGCATGTTATTAATTAAGTATAAGAATGATATTGTTCCATATAGTAGCGTTTGCCCCGCCAGTGGGTTGACGGCTGGGGGGGGCGTTACAAATATGAATATGTCTTTATACCATGGAGTACAATCTGATCTCCCATGATCATTGAATTCATATAGGTATTGGTCCAATGAAAAGGAGGCAACAACTCAGGAAAGTTGCGGCCACATAGCAATGTCTTCAAGTCTTCTACACAATCTGCCAAAGGTGCAAGTCTACATCATGTGAATAAAGGAGTTGAGGTCGAACACAATGAGACATCGTTTGATTACCGGTCATTGATGTATACCATTAAAAAATGCAAGACTACCTACTGATAATGAAAGTCGGTATCAAGGCACCAAGTACATTCTTACAAGTGTGAATAGAGGAGTCGGTGTCGAACACCTAAAGAATCCATCGATCAGGAGGCATTGATGTATTCCCAACTGTCGATGACAAGAGAGCCTACCAATGATGACTGGAAGCCTCAAGGTACTCATAAGACTCTAGGTCTTGTTTCCAGAATAAATGGGATGAAGTCGATGGAAAGAGACCTACTGAAAGGAGAGAATTAAGGCATCTCTCATCAGTCAACACGAGGTACAAAGAAGGAGCTTCATGATTTGGTGGAAATTGGACGAAGAACATGTTCACGAACCAACGATCCTATGCGTCTTTAGTGTGCACCAAGTGCAAGCGGTACATGAAAAAGACCCTTTGAATAGAAGCCAATGATGAAAATTGTTGACAAAGGTGAGGAAACCATCAATAAGGATAATGGCATACAAGACAGTGTACGAATCCCAATGTGTGAATATATGTCTTGTCGTTGAGCACAAGGGAAACCACCCAGTGAACGACCAATGATAAAATGTTGACTATTGGGTTCAAGGTTACCTACCAATGATGAAAGTAGGTCCAGGGTGTATGATAGAACTACAATATCATGTGATTCTGAGACAAACTGAGGGTATGGCCGACATGCAAAGTCAAGAGTTCTGAGGAGTGGCTGACATAGGTTGATAGACTTCCTTTGAACAAGAGCATAAGACATATGGAGGACTTCGGCAACACGGACCCAATTATGAAACCATGAGATGTAGGAGGCATCAATGAAATTCTCTATAGGGACTAGAAGAGTAACCACTTGGTACAGAGGACTCTGTAACGAGCTCAACTTCCTAAGGCCACGCTAATCCCAAAATTATGATGAATGGACTCAAATAACTTTGTGATTTGTTCAAAGGCAACATGACTGCTACCAACATAAGATAATACTCCCTTCCCACCCATCTTTATTTGGTTTTTCATAGACAAATGAATGCTATGATACCGAGGAGGAAACGAGTGTCACAAATAATAAAAACTAGTTCCAGAAGTGGAACATACATATGCTCAATGCAGGGAAGTGCATGCAGGAGATGGACACTCGGGGGAATGTTCCCTCCTAGGTATATGGTGTCAAATTATGAAGGATATAAATAAGGCTCTACTTGGTTGAGGATGCAAAACTGTTGAGCCAACCGGTTTATAACACAAAGCGAGAACTGGCTATAGGCTCAATACTACAAGCGAGGGCATGAGATGAAATCACAACTTAATGGAAAAAAATGTCCTTTTTTATGTCTTTTAGTCTACTTGGTGTGAAAAATGGATAAACTTGTGCCAAATAGACGTCTTTTCAAAACCAATTTTACGAGTGTGAAAGAGACAAGTTCACTCGACAATCTTTCCACTTTTTGATAGCAAGTCAGAAAATATATTAACTAAGACTCATGAGATTTTGAATCCAATTTAACAAGTGTGAAAGGGACAAATCACTCGGCAATATTTTCCCTTTTTAGATGAGTCAGAAAAGACCTTAAATTAAACTCATTTGGGAGTCCATGAGGTATAAGGTTGCATGTTTATGAATGAGAAATGAGGCTCAACATAAAGTAAAGTACGAGTTGTGAGGGACTCCCATTCCTGTTGAAAAAATATTTCCATGGGCATCAAATGCAGTAGGGGATCTAACTAGGGCACCCATATTCGGTAAGTCTCTACCACTTGAAAAAGACATGAATTTATAGCAGATGGAGGCTTCTATGTCGCAACAAATGGGTTTGTACCTAGGGCATAAAAAGTGACAATTATAGGATAATGCGAAAACGCATAACGGAGTGGATACCTATCCTATATGATGGGTAATGAACATACCTACCCGAGGTGAAAAACAGTCGACATAACACTGAAATCTACAAGAATCCCAAGTTAAAACTGCAAAAAACCAACTTGATCCACTTTTGTATTAGTCCATTAGGTGGAAAAAATGGCCTAAAACTATAGAAAGTGGGTAAAACTAATTTATAAATAGTAACAAAATAAAATAGTACTATACAATTTTGAGTTTTTACCCAACTAGTGCAAATTGGACCAAAATACCTCTGATATTCAAATGACGATTGCAGGAGCATTAGACAATGAAATCATGAACCGTCTAGATCAGGCACTTCTTGTTCTCTTCCTCTTCAAATTTGGTGGTTTAAAATTTTGAATTAGGTCTTAAATTTTTAGTTATTGAGGGAGCAAAGTGTAGATGTTGGTGTACGTGGGCTAGATTTGATTAGGTCGCGTATATGATGAGGTATACGCTCCTGTGTGAACTACAGGGGGCGTATATTAAGCCCTACATGCGACTATATGAAAAGGAGTCCGCGCACAATAACGAAAATGATCAATTTGAAGGGTTCTAACTCAAAATTCTATATATCTTTGATAGGATGGTTCTTGAATGGAGAGAGAGAGAGAGCATGAGGAGGTCGATGTCATTGTCGATCGAGATATGGGGGCCCAAATGGCCTTAAAGTGATGTGAGTTGTATAAGTTTTGGGCGCTCAAAGGAATGAGAGCCCAGGTGAGGTTGTTGGAGATGTTGGTGGGTTACTAGAACCCTAAGAGTGAGAGATTCAATCTCGATGAGAAACCATTGAGAATTGAAGTAGAGGACATTTTCTTTCTAACTAGTCTATCACGCTGGGGAGAGGTCGTAAACCTCAAATAATGGGGAGCGGGTAGCGGGATCAAGATAGAGGAATATATCGACGCCCACTGTGTAGTAGGGACTCCTAAGGTAGGGATTCAAGTCCCTATCCGGACAATAAATGATCTCAATCTAAAGATCATTGTCCTAGTCTTGACCAGGATGATAGGTTCAGCCTCATTACACAAGGCATCAAGGCCGCTCATGTTCTATGCAGTACAGTGTGTGAGACACACAGTGTATGACTGGTGTACCTCACTACTAGAAAATGTGATGATCTAGTTGACAGAGTGAAAACAGTGGAGTAGAAGAAATTTTTGGTTTGCTTCCATCCTGTGTATTTTTTTTTAGAGCAAGCTCCAGGTTTGGGACCTAGAGTTGAGATTCTCCCTAGAGGACCTCACGATCTAGCCATGGCATGGTGGACCGAGGTGATGAGGCGACAGGGGGGAGGTAGGGTTCCAACACCCTACAACGATGAATTATTCTACTGGTGGCGGTGACAGGTCATCTCTCTGGATGACTATCCCTATGAGGGGATCAAATTTAGAGGAGATACAGACATGCCACTCCCACCAGGGACCGCCTACGGTGACATAGATATGTCAAAATGTTTTTACATATTTCATTTTTTTGTATTTTTGTATAATTAGGATGAAAATATTTTTGGATGGTGCTTAAGTATTGACTAGACATTTATGTACTGCAGACATGCTCTGCGATGACCAGAGGGTTTCCCTCGACATCAACAAAGGAACCAGGGAGATGAGGTGGTGGGAGGAGAATCCGAGAGGGTCCTACAAAATGTTCAGGGAACCTGTCACGTTTGACTCAGAGGATACCCATGGTTCAAGTAGAGGATCTTCTTGAAGCCATGTAGCGATAGGTGGTCGGTGTACCCAGGGCATGGGTATGACTCTTTCAGCGTCTCACAAACGTCGTGGTTTGCTACCATGACACACATATGGTGCCACAGGCGTAGATGTCGTGGGATATTGTAGTACCAGTTGTATATGTGTTGTTATCACCCTATAAGTTATAGGAATCAACTGGTGACTGGGATATTATCTGTCTCTAGTGTTTTTGTTGACAAATTATTTTTCATTCTGCAAATAATTTGAAAAGAATATATATAAAAAAAATAAAAATAAAAAAATAAAGAAAAAGAGGGCATAAAAGAATTGAAATAAAAGCCCCATGCAATAATAGTAACTTGGTCCATACATTTCAAGCATGGCCAAGTTCTTTTTAAATTTGATGTTGATAGGGTAGTGAATGATTTGGCTAAACAATTTAATCTTAGCCAAAGTGTCTAGGTTAGTTTAGTGAATAAATCTGGCCAAACTGTCTAATCTTGGTCAGATAGCCCTAGGGTAGAGTAAATTCTTAACCCAATAGTTTAATCCGGGTTAACTAACATAGGAAGATAGGTTAGTATGTAGGCTAGTTTCTTTATTGTTTCATTCCAATGAAACCAGCTTGATGTAAAATGTTTCACCATGTTTCAAATGCCTAAAAGATAATTTGGTCGAAGCCCTATGGTGGTGTCTACTTGAAAGTTTGGGGAAAACCCCATAAAAATGCATTTATCCTAAGTTTTTCCCAGCGCATGTGTTCTTCGCTCCCCATTTTATGCTCCCTGTACATTTCGACGGTACTGATCGCGGCGCTCAGATCTACGGTGTACAGAGAATTCCGGACCCCCCCAACCGTTCTGCTTTTAACCCGGGGGGGGTCCAGAATCGCTGATAACATTTGCGCGCATCTAGACGACCCAGGGCAGAGCGCTTAAATAGATGGTCAAGATTGGATTCCGGACCCACCCCCCATCCGTTCTGCCTTTAACGGAGGGGTGGGGTCTGGAATGAGTGATAAAAGGCGTGCTAAGATCTACGGCCAGGAAACGAGCGCGCAGATCAACAACCCTAAATGGATTTAGGACCCCCCTGGATGATATGCTTTTAACTGAGTGGGGGGGTCCGAAATGGTAATCTCCCTCTAGCGGGTCCCTTGTATTATGTGGCATAAATCTATTGGTCCCGAAGTCCCATAACCATCTGCTATCTAACAAACCCCCCGTCACTTATGGATGTCACCTTCCACTTGTTCCACTTGTTCCCGAGCTAGTCACATCCCATAATTGTTGTCAGTCCCCTCCCCCCTTTCACTCATGGAAAGCCCCTTATTACGACTTTTACCTCCAATCCCTAGCCACCACGTCACCCGTCCGTATCTTTCAGCCACCGTCACTGGCCATCTCACCCCCAAGTGACCTGTTGTCCATTTATTACTGGATAACCTATCCGTTATCCTGCTGACCTGTCTCTCGCGCCCAACCGACCCCATTTTTTAAATAAAACTACCGTTTTTTCCCCTACTTTCATTGTTCACTCATCGCACCAAAGAAACTCATCGCTGGCTCCTCCGTGACATACCGTCGCCTTAATCCACAGTCAGTGGACCCCACTAACTTTGTGTTTATTGCAGGTACTGTTGCAGAAATGGCGCCAAAGCCCAGACAAGCAGAAGGAGAAGAGAATCCGCTTCTCCCACCTCCTGTCGACCTGGACAAGATCCCACTAGTCAACAAAGACAGATTAATCGCAAATACCAAATGCGATTTCGATTTCTCATACCTCCAGTCATGGCTCAGGGAAGTTTTCCTAGACCAGAGTGATGAAATTGGACTCTGGGAGTCCAATTTACCCCTTTACCTCTTTCCCCAGATCCACCATTTTCCCGAGTTCGCTCTTAAGTGTCAAGCTCATTATATTCCTGAACAAATATCCGTCGTCTTCTCTTCCGGAGAGATCCTATTCGTCATCACGCCCAAAACCATAGACCAGATGATGCAAATTCCCCGTGTCGACTCTGCGTCTCCTTTCAACCTGGAAATCCTTATAGAGTTGTATCAGAAAATGAATTTTCCCCAAAGAGCTCAAATATTCGAGCTTTTCCTTCCCACCTCCGCTCAATTCCCTTCCACAAATCCCCCTTACCCGTTGTCCATGTTCTCCACTAAAGGAAACCAGGTCATTTCTTCCCTTTGTGCCTTGCTAGGGCACTATTTCGACCAGTGGGTAGATGGACCCATTTTGGGTTTTCTATCCATTTTCTCCACTGATGAAAATCCCACCACCCAGTTTGATTTTATCACCTTCTTGGCAGACAATATTCACGAACAATTCATGAATTTCGGTATGGAAGGCATGTTCAGATATTCATCAATATTAGCCTACTTGTTCGTCTTTTTCCAGGTGGATGAGTTTGCATTTTCCATGCAGAAGATGGATGCAGATGGAAGACCTCAAGCAGTCACAGCATGGACCTCCTTGCTGAAACACAACTCCACGGAGTATAGCTTCAAGGCATTCATCAATCTATTTTACCACCCTGTGGTAAGCATGCTAGGTGGCAGGCCTGAGCCTCGAATAAACAATGAAGTTCAGAGGATCCTGCACCTCTCGAACAACACAAAGACCGGGGATTGGTACCTGTATCAGAATCATACCGAGATCAGAGTATACGGGTGCGAGTTGGCACCCTATAAGCTTCCCAAGTATGTGACGGTCAGAATCTTTGCGTTAGAGTATATAAGATAGATCATGAATTCAGATGATATCCATTTTGTATCTTTGAATAAAAAGCAACAAATTCGAATCAAGGGGCAGATTGGCTCCTTCATCTGCATCAGTCGGGGCGCCGGGGAAGAAGCTGACAGGATGTTGAAAGAAATGAAGTTCTTTATGAGCTTCCCATGGCACTATGATCCTTATGGGATCATCTCAGAGATGAAGGTGAAGAACAAGAACATCATGTATGTTCATGTGTCCAAGCCCGAAATTGAAAAATTCGCCAATCAGACAGTGTGGGTGCCTGACACCTTGGTCGAAGTGGAACAATAGGTTCCCCCGACCATTGTGCCACCAACGACCATGCCACAGGTCCCTAATGAAAAAATTCCTCGACAAGATTCATCTCCGCTTGTCACGGACGTATCGTCCGAAGAGTTCCAGTTGCACACTAAGAGGCCCAAAACTATTTCAGTTCCTGGTCCGACTGGAGAACAAGAAGCTCTGCCTACCACAGTGACTAAGTCGGTTATTCCTCCATTCATTTCAAGCCTACATAAGGAAATCACCCCAGCAGTGCCGAAGAAATCCACAGACTCTCCATTGGACACTCAGCCAAGCAAGACGGGGCCCAAGTTGAGAATTTTCAAGAAGTACGAGCTGATCAAGAAAAGAAACCAGACCCTTACCAGTAGTACTTACGCTCAGTTTTGGAAGCAGACGTCAATGGCGCAACATAGGCTGTTGTCTGCATTTGACATAGAAAAGGGAAGAATGCACATGGCCTTTCTCCAGGCACAGGTACTAGACTCCAAGACGATCACGGACTACAAGATGGCCATCTTCGAATTCCAGACGAAGGACGTGCACCCAGCAGATCAGATGGATCTTCACAAGTAGATAGGGGAGATGGTATTCCATACATTGGTGCATGCTTCCGCTTCTGCAGCAAAATTACAAGTATCACTGAACAACGCTCAAATGCAACTCAAGCTGGAGAAGATATCGTCCTTTGCGAAGGACAATAGAATCAAAACTTTAGAGGAGTTGGTCCTCAATATCGGCTATGACCCTTCGAACGTCAAAGCAGCGGAGGAGATGGTAAAGAAGAAGAATGCTAACATTTCCTCCTTGAGGAAACAACTGAAGCTCCCGCCCACAGAGGACTCGCAGGCAAAGGAGATAGCAGAGAAAGAAGGCGAGAAGGACAAAATGCTCAAGCTGCTCATGGAGCAAAATGCACAGCTCAAAGAAATGGAAGCTGAGATGGAGAGATTATTGAAAGAGAAGGAGCATCTGAAGCCAATGGAAGTCATTCCATTGAGTTTCATTCCGATTTCAGGAGCAAGCACTGTATCAATGATAGCAGTCCCATCCGCAACTCCATTGAAATCCCAAGAGAATACAACCGACCTGGCTAAATCCATGGAAAAGATGAACCTGCAGGAGACAGAGATTAGCAGGCTTAAAAAGGAAGTTTAGAACCTTCAGGAACTCAAAATTTCCTTCCAGACCAGCCTCTCCAAAGAAAAGCAGGTAACAGAGCAGCTCAAGCAGGAGCTATAGTAGCTCCAAAAGCAAACAGTGGCAGGGAAGACTTTGGCTGAGGTCAAAGAGAATGTATGGACGGACATCACAAAGTCCATAAACGAGATATGGCCCATGATCCAAATCATGTTTGAGCAGAATGAGTTCCTCCAGAGGAGAAAACAGGCCATTGAGAAGATCAAAGTAGAATTGGGAGACATGCCAACACAGGCAAATGAGATCACCAAGTTCCTCAATTCTAAGACCAGGGAAGAGCTGGAAGAGCTGAAGATTGAAAACAGAATAGAGACCATCCTTGAGGTCAAAAGGGTTTTGACCAAGAGATGATTAATGCTTCAGCTGGAAGAAAAGGTTCAGGTCATGGACCAAGGGGTACAAAGGTTCTTCAATAAAATTGAAGCTCTCCAGAAGAAGGGTCTTCCTGGTCTGAAAGTGATCAATGACAAATTAATGACACTCCCAGACTACAAGAAGAGATTGGCCGAAGTGGGTAAGGACAGTTCAAAGTTTGTTGGCATACAAGGGAGAATCACCGGCAAAGCATTTATGGATGCCCTTCAGTTGGACATAAGTATCCAACACAAGATTCGATACATATTCCTCACCAAGCCTACATTCGCCAAGTATACAGAAATGGACGAAGTGTATCGAAGATTGCTCAAGGTCAACGTGCCCAGTCATCTCAGATGGGAAGAGCTCTGTGATCTGATCGATTAGTAGATGATCTATCCAGGTCCAGTCACTTGTCCAGTAAGATGAGGTCGTGAAAAGGCTTCATCAACAATCTACCCAGAAATCAACGTGCAGTTACACCAAGTCATCAAGCAGTTCCTAGATTTAGGAAATTTGTTAAATTAGTTAGGCTAAAAATAGATTTAGCACGTCCTAGTCATTTATGATAGGAACGTTTGTAATTTGAGTTATAAATACTTCACCTTTCGAAGTATTGAGGGTTTTTTATCTTCACACCCTGACGCTATCAAACTGTAACATTTTTTAAGAGATCTTCCATTAATAAAAAGGAGGCAGTTTTACAGGATTCTTGCGTGTGTTCACTGGTGATGTTTATTCTCTAAGTTGAATGTTATTCTTGCTTTGTGATCATATTGTTTTTCTGAAACTAATCTTTAAGAGTAACGAATGTTGCAGGATTTATCTTGGATACCCTGTTTCTGACTCGAAATATTTTAGTGTTTATCTTTTGATGTTTTCAATTAAGAAATTCTTAACTGCTTCTTAGTTGAATTTATCTTTCTCATCTTTTCTTCTATCCATCATTTTAATCTACTAAAATATCCAGTGAATATATTATCTCGCCCTGTAGAAGTCTTCTTTCGTGTTTCTGGTTTGTATCCCATATCTATTAAAACACAGACCCCATAGCCCAATGGATGTGTAGACTATCTCAACCAATTCACAAAACACTTTTACAACAAAAAAGCCTTATTTCTTTACCTAGCCTAATATCTAAAATTGGAAACATAGCTAAATCATATAGAGAGATCCCTCTCTGAAGTTGGAAGGGCTAGATCTTAGCTTCAAAATTGGTTGGATAAGGTTACCTTTGTAGATTTCTTTTGTTTTCAACCTCTAGGAAATTTACCAAGTGCTAACATAGTGGCAACTCCACTGGGGAAGAACATAAAATTTATAATTTCACGTTTTCTTTTCCCTAAATAGAAAGTTTGTTCCTGGAATATTGCAAATTTAAGAAGAAAGTAATGTTTAGAGGTTGATTAAACTTTGTACATATTATTTCCAGACTCATAAAACTAAAATATATATATATATATATATATAACCAAAAGAATTTTGGCTCCCAAGAAAGTTTATACTCGATCTCATCCAGACCCAGAACCTGTGATAGTGACAGATAACCCTGAACAGTTGCTCAGGAAAAAGACCTTAGCTGAAAGCTCAGTGAGTCATATTCCCCTTCATAAGTCCCTTTCCTTTTCAGGGAAACCTGTTACCTTTCAAAACCCTGACCTTGACATCCTTCTGCAAGCAAAGCCTGGTTAGAACACGGTATGATAGTTTTGTGACTGGAATCATCTTCAACCCAACTTTTTGCAACCCCGAACCCCCAAAGTTCTGTCTCCCACGACCAAAAAGAAAATCACGCCCTCAGTACTATTAAGTCCCTCCTCATCCTTGTCTTCAGTCGCTACCTCGTTGATCATCCAAGTTGTCGTCCCACCTCCTCCACCCATCATGGTAGCTCGATATGCTCCCTTGGTGTTGACTCCACCTCTGCATGCCATGCCCCAAGACTATCAAACTAGACTTCCACAGTTTGATGCAACAGGATCTTTGAATGCACAACAACATGTTGACAAAATGAATGATTATTTCGACCTGCAAGAAGTTGATGAGGCTGACATTCAAATGAGATTGTTTGCCCAAAGTTTGACAGGTGACGTCAAGAAATGGTACAAAGCTTTACCTGCCGCCTCAGTCCTTGACCTTGTCACGTTCCAAAGGAGTTTTCTTGACAGATGGGAGGTAAAGAAAAACTCTCTCCAAATATTGTCAGAATACGAGAATATAAGAAGAAATCAAGGTGAGATGGTACAAGATTACTGCACCTGTTTCAATAACCTGTACAATGCAATTCCAGCCGAAACCAAACCACCACAGGGCCTGGCGTTGATAAAATTCCCTGATGGTTTTGATGCCGATATGTCGTACCAACTAAGAGAAAAAAATTATACCACCCTGGTTGACATGCAGAAAAGTGTTATAAGTGTGGAGGCCAATTTATTGGAAAAAAGGGCACGTCAGAGGTCAGAAAGGAGAGTCACGATTAAAGAAGAACCTTCCACGTCGACCTCATATTCCAAATTGGATTCTTTGGCCAGAGCAGTGGAAAGAATGATGGAAAGACTTACTGTGTCAAACAGAAATCCTCCAAGAGAAAACCCACCAACTCCTCATGTTCGAAACCCTAACTTTAGAAGAAACCCTACTCAAGTCAGACAGAGAGATCCTAGGGATCAAAGAGAGAAGAGGGGTCCAGATCAGCAGATCAAACCCCCCTTGCAAGAAAATTATGCTGACGAGGGGGAGGAAGTAATCGAAGAACTGGAGGATACTCACATAAATCTCATGGGCATTCACGATAACGAAGCAATTTTCCTTACCCAAGAAGAGCAAGAACTTTTTCTTCTCAATCAAACGAAAGTAATTGAAGAAGTTGAAGATGCAGAACAACAGGCGTTCGAAAATGCCATTTTGGAGGTACACTAGCAGTATAATCTGCAGAGTAAAAAGACAGAAGGCAGTTCCCCAAAAAAGACGATTGAGACGAAGAAGGTAGTCGAAACCAAGAAGACCTCTGAGCCATCTGCTAAATATTCCTAAGAAGAGTACTGATGAGAAGATTCCTGAGAAGAGTACTACTGAAGCTCCTGGGAAGAGAAACCTTACTATTCTGAAAAGATCGTCACAGCCCGAGGTTTCACCTGTTGACCCACCAAGTGCTTCCGGCCAGAAGAGCGCGGTGGACAAACCATAATTGATGAGCCAAGGCAGAGCTCCTACACCCTTTAGCCTTGAGGGGGAATTGGCCAAAGTAAAAATTCCCATCCCACTTACCGAGTTGATGAACAAAGACGTCTATCGTTCACAGGTGATTAAAGCACTGACCATTGAACCTGACATAGGCACGAAGGCCTTAACCATTGGATCAACAAATCATTTAGACACGGTGAACCTTACTGATGATCAACCCGAACTTCTTTTCGAACCTAAAGTAGATGGTCAAGATGATACTGGTGAGGTTGCCCCTTTTACATCAGTCTAAACATACATGATCTGATCTTGCATAACGCTATGCTGGATTCGGGTGCTTCCCACAATCTGATGCCCAAAGCAGTAATGGAGAAACTGGGACTGGAGGTCACCATACCTTACAAGGATTTACACTCATTCGACTCCAATAAAGTTAGATGTATTGGTTTGCTCAAGGACCTATGCATCACCTTGGTTCAGATTCCCGCGAAAAGCATGGTAATGGATGTGGTAGTTGCAGACATCCTGCCGAAGTATGGAATGTTTCTATCCCGGTCATGGGGTGCTAAGTTGAAAGGAACACTTCAGCTAGATATGTCTTATGCCACTATCCCAGTTTTCAGGCAACAAAGGAGGCTATACAGAGAAACATTGATGAAGTACATGGTAAGTAGCCAAGAAAAACCGCACAACTATCCCCTCTACTCTGCGCATTGCGATTTAGATTCATTTATCTTATACAATGACGGTGACACGGGAGAGAAAGATACTCAGCTGATGGAAGACACATCTAGTCAAGATGAAGGCCAAGAAATCATTGAGGTAGCAAGGATGAAGAACGTGATAACTGAAGAGTTACCCGTAGATTCCTGGAGCATGGACTTTGATGGAGTAGTGAGCAAAGAAGGAGTTGGAGCAGGAGTATGGCTGCATAATCACAGAAAAAGGTATTCAGAAAACCATTCTTACAAATTAAATTTCCAATGCACTAACAATATTGTTGAGTATGAATCCTTGATGCTCGGTCTGAAGCTTTTGAAAAAAGTTGGTGCTAAACAGATAATGGTAAGAGGTGACTCTGAATTGATAATCAATCAAATCAAAGGTGAGTACGTTGCGAAACACCCACGTCTTAGAGCTTATAGGAACGTCGTTCTTGATGCCTTGATATGTTTTACTGAAGTTGACTTGCAGGTAATGCCGAGGGGACAAAACATTCTGGTGGAAAGATTGGCTACATCAGCAGCCACCTGTAAGATTCCTTTCCGCCCGACTCGTCCATACACTGTTGAGGTGAAATGTAGACCAACCGTTCCCAACAATATCAGGTACTGGCAAGTGTTTGGTAATGATGATCAAATCGAAGACTTTTCTGCAGTGTAAAAACGATTTTGAATGTACAAATATAGTTTTAGAGAACGAAGATGAAAATGTAAATAGTTCTGATTTTGAAATTGATAGTGTAAATACCGTAGATTTAGGAGAATTAGGCGATGACGAAATGGACACTGATGTTTTATAGTTGAAAAGAAATATTTTGCCTAGAGGTCTTGTTCCTTTAGAGGACTTGTTTGACTTTAACGACGTAGCCAAAAAACCGAAAATCAAAGCCCATGGACAAGAGGTAGAAGACTATAATATAGGGACTGAAGAGAAACCCAGGATAGTCAAACTGTCTAAATCATTACCCCCAGAGAAAAAACTCAAATAAATTGAGTTGTTCAAAGAATATTCGGATGTTTTTGCCTAGGGATATGAAGATTTGAAAGCCTACGATACCAGCATCATACAACACAGGATTCCAATAAAAGAAGACCAAAAACCGTTTAGGCAGAAACTTAGGAGGATAAATCCCAAGTTTCTCCCTCTGATAGAAAAGGAAATCAAAAAAATGTACGATGCCAAAATCATAGTTCCACTGTGCTTTTCCAAATGGGTCTCTAATTTGGTCCCTACATGTAAGAAAACCGGGGAAATCAGACTCTGCATAGATTTCCGAAATCTGAATAAAGTCTCCCTGAAGGATAATTACCCCTTGCCGAAAATGGACCACATCCTGCAAAGGGTGGTCGGGTCCAGTCAAATTTCTCTGCTAGACGGTTTCTTGGGTTACAATCAGGTCCTAGTTCACCCGGATGACCAAGACAAAACCGCTTTCACCACACCATGGGGCACTTTCATGTATGTGAAAATGCCTTTTGGTCTGATGAACGCAAGAGCCACGTTCCAGAGGGCAATGGATATCGCCTTCGTGGAAGAATCGAGTAAGTTTATTGTCGTCTATTTAGATGATGTAACTGTGTTTTCTTGATCTAATGATGAACACCTAAGACACCTAAGACGAGTCTTCGAGAAGTGTATAAGGTTTGGGATTTCTTTAAATCCTAAGAAGAGCCTTTTCGGGTTAGAGGAAGGCAAACTTCTAGGACACATCATCTCCAAAGATGGAATCAAAATAGACCCCAGCAGAATCGAGGCCATACAAAAATTAGAACACCCAAGAA
>SNQJ01S0091247.1:52277-72225 GCA_010110895.2 Picea sitchensis | reverse complement strand
CCCCTGAATCAACTAAAATAGTAAATGGTTGGTTGTTAATCATACCTTCCACTTCAATCATGTGCGACAAAAATTCATCTTGTTTTTTTTCCAGGGCCGCATAGATCCTTGGCATTATACTGCCTATGTCCTCCACTATTTCATCTTGTTGAACATTATGGACAACTCTTTCTTTGCCATTTTTATGTGGAAAATCTTTGTACTTGTGGTTCTCTTTACAACCCCAACACTGAAAGGGCGTTTGTATCGGCCTTTTTTTCCTCCACTTCATCCATTCTCCGCTCTCTAAACGATGGATGTCCTTGAGGACTATTTCTGAAAAAGGGAGGTTTGTTTCCCTTCTGCCTCTGTTATTTCTTAAACTTCTTGTTGTCATCCCAAGCCTTCCAAAAGGTAGGCTTTTCTCTTTGCTGCTCATATAAGCATTTCTCTCTTCTTATTATTTATTCCATAGTCTTAGGATCATCATACTGAATCTTATCAGCAATGGGAGGTGGCAGTCCACTTAGATACCTCTGAATCTTGACAGCCTCATCTTTGATGAATGGAACATACTTTAGTAATTCCAAAAACCTTTGTTCGTATTCATCAATGGTCATGCTGCCCAACTTGAGTTCGAAGAAATCCTTCATCTTTCTGCCATAGTATCTTTTAGTTAGGTATTTCCTCTCGAAATACCTCTTGAATTCCTTCCATGTGATATCTTTATCTCTAACGTGTTGCACCTACACAAGTTGATCCCACCACATGGATGCTTTTCCTTTTAGTTGATACATCGCAATTCTTCCTTCTACATGAGAGAAATAATTCTATAGTTGGAAATATTTCCTCATGCCAAGCAACCATGTTTCGACATCGTCCTCCTTCTTATGTTCTCCATCAAACGTAGGAGGCTTAATCTTGTTCATCTCCCCTTTCAATCCATCCACTCTAGATCTTTGGTGTTTTTTGGTAGGGGATGGGCTTGAACTACTGTGTGCTTCCTTATCGGAATGCTTTGGGGAGTGACTAAGATGTCTGCTACCACTCCTCGATCTTCTTTTTCTCTCAGGGGTCCTACGACTCCCTATTTTTCTTGTGTCACTCTCATTTTCCAATTTCCTTTCTATTCTTTCCAGGTTCTTCAACATCTTTAAGTTGAATTCACCCTGTCGATCCCTGACCCTCATGAGCTTTCGGCTATCGGCTCGATGAGCCTAGGCATATTTCTGCAATATTTCAATGATTTTCATCACATGCCCTTCCTTATCCAATTCTCTTCCGTGCCCATATGAGTTCGATCCTTTGACTCCCAAGTTGGCATCCCTTCCTTCTCTTTCATTCTATGAATTAGAGGCAATCCACACCTCTTCCATTTCTATACTTGGTGTCGATTCGTGTATGTACTGACACTCGTTGAACTCTGCACACACTAGGCGCAGTCAACTGAAGTTTGTCAGGCCTTAAACCCTTAATAAAACTACAACATTCATAAACCAACACGAATAAGAAAACGTTTTGATTCCATGAATTTTCTAAGCTCTGTTTGGCTCTGCAATTTCTGGTGATAGACCCCGTTTTCTTAGTCCCCAACCCATGCGTCCATGGGCCGTGATCAAATGCTAAACTTCTAGGTGCTACAAGGCTCTCCAAATGAAACTTTGGGTTTCGGGATTTCAGGGCTTTGGGGTTTCGCGTTTCAGGGTTTTGGTCCTGGAGGTTCTCGCACTCGCTTCCCTCTCCAACTTTCGACTTCCGAAAATTCGATTTCCTTACCCTCCGGGCCCACAACACAGTTGTCACCCACCAAGGTAGTGACACATGGTGTCCTTAAGAAGGTCCACCTTACTCCCAACGATGTCGGGGGGCCCCACTACTTTTACTTTTCATTTCAGAGTTTCGGGCATCAGGAGTTCGTGCATCTACACATCTCGAACTTTCGTTTGCCGAAATTCTGAAATTATGGTCTATTCATCTACTTGATCCAACGGTTAAGTTCCTCTCCTATGATCTATGGTGTAGATCGTTTCGGGATTTCAGGGTTTCGGGTTTTCGGTAACCGGGAGTTCACGATGCAGCGACTCCAAATCTCTTGTCACTTCAATCCCTGAATTTCGATACACGAGTTCTTGTACGAGATCCAACGATCCTTGATGATTTGGATCTAACGGTCCAGATCTCTCCTATGCTTACACCTATCAAATCTCTTCAATCCTAACTTCCTCTCTAGTTGGTTGGATCCGACGACTCACAGGATTTCAACACTTCTTCCTGGAAGCGCTCCACCGTCCGATTCTACCCTTGTTAATATCTTTTGTGATTAGGGACTTGGAGTGACCAAGAATTTGGCCTGCGCTCCAAGTTCATGATCCCTGAATTCACAAAATGATCCAATGGTTCAAACCAACCACGATCAACAACCCACGTTTATTCTGGATCCTAGGGCGATGAGTTTCTCCATCCACTAACCACCTTGAAACTTCTGGCCATCTTACGGCCCTCACAATTTCGTGAGTTCTCCACAGAGAATTATGACCATCCAACTCTGCTTCTCAAGGACTTATGGCCAATGACTTGGTACCCTCCTTCTGAACCTTCATCTACTTGATCCAACACTTCTGGTGTGGAGTTCTCTCTCTCCTTGTGGCCATATACCACATCGGCTGTAGCTTTATAATACTGCTACACATCCTGAGCTTTGTAACACGGTCAAGTAGTTCGTTGACACTCAGAAACATTCTGAGGTCTGAAATTAGTCCTCCAGACACAATTTCTTCTCAAAACCTCGATCCAAAGACCACTTATCCGGCCCATCCAGTCTCAGCATTGAAATTAGGCTCTGATACCATACTGTAATGTCCACGGCCGTCATCCCACTGGTCGGGCAAACGCTACTGTGCGGAACAACATCATTCTCATACTTAATTAATAACATGCATTTAATTCATATTAAACACATTTAACTCAGAGTAAGCAAAAGATTACTGCTAACATAAATAATCTCTGGCATTAACAATAATTCATATGCACAACAGAATACATGATACATATAAGCATCACAGGCATGCAAAACATAATATTAAGCATAAGTTGATACTTATCTTTGAAACCGTGGTAATTCCACCAACCACATGCAGGCCTTCCATAAACCTCCCAACCTTAGACCACGCTACTCATCATGCTCAGTAGTGGGTCACCCCTGAGCTGGGACTAAGCTCCACCCAAGGCAAGGAATCTCAGTCTAGGCAGAGGTTACAGGGAAAACTACACATAATAACCGGAAGGATTCTTCCCAGGATGCCTTCTTACGCCCACTACTCATGGACTCTCATTCCCCACATGCCTGTTCCGCTCGGGAGTATACACATTCACAAGCATAGTCCATCAGTGCTTCATCTCCCTCTCTAGGTCTTGGAAACATGCTGGATCAGGAAGTCTTAGAGATTTGTAGCTGGTGTTGGACTCTCTCTGGAAGAATACCACTTCCCAACAGACTCCTTTAACTAGAAATAGCTTCTCGCAGGCCTGACAGACTGCCTCTTCAACTAAGGGCTTTAAAACCCGGTTCTTCAGCCCCTTCTGACTCAATTCCCACATGGTGAGGATAACCACAACACAACCCCACTCAGGAAAACATAAAACAACAACCTATAGACAGATCGGGTATGGATTCATCTCTGCAATGGAGGATAGACTAGGTTCTGGAACTCACAAGTCGACTTTCCCCTCCCGACCAGTTCTCTCAACGATGCATAGGTATGTCAAGGGCATACGCAGACCAATAACGGAATCAGACGATGATGTTTTGCTCTTCAGGAAGACATCCCGGTTTTCTGGTTCTCAGAGCTGCGTGAGGGTATCCGAAATCAGACGCAAAGGATGATGGAATGAGGATCCACCCCCTCCATGGTTGACTTCTGCAGTTTTTTAACTGCATGTTCTTGGGTCGACACATGTCACCCATGAAGCTGCATGCACTTTATCAGCATGCGTTCCTCTCCAAGAACTTAGGACACAACATATATTTCACATGGCTTTTAGAATAATATTAAAATATTATTCCCAAGGACCTAAGCCCCTAGGCTCAACACTTAGCCTCTCTTTCCAACCTTCCAGTCCCTAATCCCTTACCCAATCTATGGAAGCTTAGTCCCCCATCACTCATTCATCGTGGTCAGTCTGCACGCAGCGGTGTTTATATTTTTATTAATGTTCTACATGATTACATATACAAAAGTAGGCTCCCAGCCTTAACACTTAAGCTCTCCGGCCTAATAACACATAAACCCACCATCTTATATAAACTTGGCTCACCAGCCTATAAAACATAATCACAATTCATAATGCAAACTTTATATTTCATAGACATGATTTACAACAGGGCTCGGCCTTGGGGACATTACACTTATGTGTTGGTACAGTTCGGAACTGAGAAACCAAGTTCCTTCTAGCTGGGCCTCCACCACTTCAATCCTCCACCAAAGGCAAGCTCATATAAGGGAGATAATGAGGTTCTTTATCAATAAGGGAAGATCTTGGGGGTTGAACACTATGTTCAGACTTAAAGGACAAAGGGATGCAGAATCAATATGAAGTAAATAATTTCTCCAGAGTAACTTTGCTCTCAAAGTTGAATTCTTTCTCCTTTTCCACATCTTGGAATTGGCTTATTTATAGCCTTCAAAATGAAACTGAAGGTTTTGATTCAGAACATTTCCAGTATATGGAAGGCCAAGGATCAAAGATATCCTATCATGACATGGAAACTCGACATTTAATTTTGATTTTCTGGGACAAATCCTGATGTACATGGGTTGTAGTGGAGAAACTTGTGTATACGCTTGTTGTATAGGGTGCAAGATGCGTACAAGTGGAAAATTTTATATTTTTGTCTATGGACTTTAGAAATAGGGAAGATAAGTCTACATAAGGAAATTGAATAAGGCCCTCTCTTCAAGATTTCATAGGGTGAGGCAAATATTTCTCTAACAACCACACTTTAAATATCCATTGAGACAACAAAAAATTCAAACCCAGGAAAAGTCACTACAAGAAACAATGCAATTAGAAGAGAATCATTATAAGAAGACATATACAACCATAGAGGAGCTTAAAGAAGACCTGAGGAACTTGACAGTGCAATTAAATCAGAATAAAAGTGAGAAAAGAGAAGAAATGTGGTGTACCCTGTGCATATCAGAGGGACATCACAAGAACTAGTGTCTGACATTTGTGCAGTACCTGGGAGAAGTGATATCAAATACATTTCCTACATGAGGGCCTTGGTGTGAAATATGCAAGACACATGGGCATTATCCTTGTCACTTCCCTACGATGCATAAGTACAAGACATAATCGAAGAGTACTTTCTGTAACTTTTGTAAGTCAATAGGACATGAAGACAAAATTGTTGAACTCTAGAGTTAATGAAGGAAATAACCTAGATGCATACATGATGCAGGTTGAGTTGATGGAAAGACAAAAATGTACCATAGTTTGGCAATGCGCAACAATTTCATGCAGTTCCATAGTTTCAACAACCCTGACAGTATAATCAGGCACCACAATATCATCAACAGAACATGGATCCACAGGGGAAAAGAGGAGGATTAATAGGTAGAGGAAGAGGAGGAATGGGCAGAGGTAGAGGGCCTATTATCTTCCATAATTGTCAACAACAAGGACACTATGCCAGAGATTGTCCTCAACCAACAACAACATGTATGTATTGTTGCGCAACAGACCACATGACAGAAGAGCCCAAAGTTAATGACAAAGATCCAAGAGAAGAGGAATCTAAACAACTAGAATGTTCAGTGGATTGTAGCAAAACTAAGCGATCCTGGGAGAAATATCAATATAGTGAATAGAGGAGGAGTGAAGACAGGAGAAGATGCACATGATCAAAAGAAGGAATCTCACTATTGGATTCACAAGAACACTCAACCACAAAAACAGTTTGATGCAAAGAAGGAGAAGGAAACTTTCAAGGAAGTAAAGAAGGATTTTTTGAAGGAAAATGAATCATCCACATCAAACACTGCGTAGAGGTATGATACTCCTATTTTTTATATGCCTCAGTCTTTGGATCATACTTACAAAGGAGAGCAAAGAGAGAAAGAAAGTAACTTAAAGAATTTCATGGAGTCTTTCTTTAAATTACTTAATGATAAGAATGCCATGGATTTGTTTAAAAATATTCTTGAGAAATATAGTATAGAATAAGGG
Organism: Picea sitchensis; assembly: GCA_010110895.2. NCBI lineage: Eukaryota > Viridiplantae > Streptophyta > Pinopsida > Pinales > Pinaceae > Picea > Picea sitchensis. The sequence continues at coordinate 66,018 of SNQJ01S0091247.1, read as the reverse complement.
ATAGGAACAAAACCAAAGAAGATTAATCAGGTCCATAGAAAGAAAAGAAATAGCAGAGAGTTCAAATTGAATGCAAATATAGGAGACTTTAATATGAGAAATGTTATCCTAGAATTAGGATAAGATGACAACCTCTTGCCAAAGAAGACTTGGGAAGCAATGGGAGAACCTACACTAGGGTATTCCAATATTCAGTTGAATCTAGCAAACTAGCAAAGAGTTATTCCCATAGGTAGATTGAATAATACAACAGTGTATCTAGATGGTGTGTGCACCACAACAGATTTTTAAGTAATGGATATGGTGTATGAGTCTATACCATTTCTAGCACTATTGGGAATTGATTAGGCCTTTGATAATTGGGCCATAATTAATTTGAAGACTAGGAAGATGATATTTGAAGTTGGGAACTTTAGGGTAGTAGCACCTTTAGATCCCTTAGATTTTGAAAGATATGTAGAACTTGTGCTTGACGATGTTCTAGACGATGATGTGAACCAAGTGTATAGAAATATTGTGTGAGAGGAATATTATGTGAATCCAATTGCAAATGGAGTACTCAGTTGGAGGAGTATCAATTCCGACATGTCATATTCGGATACTAGAGTAGAAAAATGGTAGCAACGATTGCATGGAGTCTCTTCTAGGAGATGCACCAGAGTTACACGTGTAGTAATATGGGTTGGGACATAAGTAAGACAATTTCCCACATTCACTGAAGAGGATGATATAGAAAACTTCTTGACAGAGTTCAAATAAGATGTTTTGGATAGTCAAAGATTATTGTTGTTGGATATAGCACTGAGAGACACACATGCACAATGGTGGGGTGCACATAAGGAGGTAATTCAGGACTGGTATCATTGTAAGCGAATGATGCTCATAATATTTGGTAGGAGTCAACAAGATAGACTCTTACAGAAGTATGATGGAAGAGGGAACCCAAGACATCATATAAATTATTGTGTCACTAACTGGAGATTGGTACCACCAGAGGAATGGATGCATTACTTTATTCATACATTAGAAATAATACTAAGTAATTGGTACAAAGAGAAGGAACTACGCAGAGAAATAGTGGGTTAGGGTGTAGTGCAACAGAACTTTATTAAGACTTTTGAATTTGAAAGTCATAATCCATGAGTGGATATAGCATTACAGAGGATCAAAAAGAAGATATTTGAAGAGTATGGAGTAGATAAAGTAGAAGTAGACAAAGACTACAAAAAAGAAACACTTGAACAATTAGTTTATTGTTATCAGGTCGTAGAGGATGAAGAAGTAGAAGACAACCCACGTGAGATACAAATAGTAGAAGGGGAAGGAGAAAGAGGGTTAGAAGGTCCACAGTTACAATCATAAGAATTTCCTACACCAATGAAGATTAAAAAGTTCAATATTGGGACCGAAGAGAAGCCCAAGATAGCGAGCATTGGAGATTATTGGGGCAATCAGACAATGGAAAAGATAACTAAATTACTGAGCGAGTATAGTGATTTATTCCCAACCACATTTTCAAAGATGAAATGGGTAGCAAGAAAACTTGGAGAAATGAATATACCCCTCAGACCATATGTAAGGTGAGTTAGACAAAGACCATATATATTAAACCCCATATATAAGAAGAAAGTTAAGGCAAAAATTGACAGAATGTTATAATCAAGAATCATAGAACGCGTGGAAGAATCATAGTGGACTAGTCCAATGGTGGTCCAGGAAAATAATACTGGAGGGATTAGGATATGTGCGAATATGAGTAAATTAAATGATGCATGCCTGAATGATCATTTTCCTACTCCATTTACAAATGAGGTTTTAGAGAATGTGGGAGGACAGGAAGCATATTCCTTCACAGATGGATTTTCAAGTTTCCATCATATCAAAATTGCTTCAGAGGACAGGTACAAAACTACATTTGCAACAAAGTGGGGGTCATATTAGTACACAGTAATTCCATTTGGTTTAAAGAATGCACCAACAATATTTTCCAGAGTAGTAGTAGTTGCATTCAAAGATTTTATACATAAATTTTTAGAATTTTATCTGGATGATTGGACAGTATTCAGTTTATTGAAGGACCGTGTAGAAAGTCTAAGGTTAATGTTAGAGAGATGTAAGCATTGTAAGATTTCCTTGAACATTAAGAAATGTATATTCAGTACACCATTTGGAATCCTACTTGGACACATTGTATGCAAACAGAGCTTGATAGTAGACCCTGCAAATATTGTTTTTATTGTCAATTTACCACCACCAAAGTCAGTGCTCTAGTTGAGAGCAACATTGGGCCACATAGGGTACTACAGGAAATTAAAAAAGGGCTATGCAAATATTATTGTGCCCATGGAGAAGCTACTAAAGAAAGACATCAAGTTTCAGTGGAATGATGAATTCCAAGAGAGATTGGACATAATGAAAGAGAAGATGGTGACATCACCAATTCTGAGCTTTCCAAATTGGACAAAAGAATTTCATGTGCATATGAATGCTTCATCCATTGCACTTAGATTAGTATTGGCACAACCAGGTGAAGGATACATTGATCACCCAATATCTTTGCTAGTAGAAAGTTGTCCGATTCTAAGCACAATTATAATACTACAGAAAGGGAATGTTTGTTTATGGTATATGCCTTACAGAAGTTCGGACATTATTTTTTGGGTCAACATTTTAATATGTTTACAAATCATTCCACATTGAAGTACCTATTTAACAAGCCAGTTTTGGGGGGAAGGATCTGTAGATGGTTTTTATTGTTTTAGGAATATAATTTTGAATTCATAATAAAACCAGGGAAGTTGAATGCAGGACCAAATCATTTATCAAGAATTAATAAGGGAGAGGAGCCAAAGAATTTGGAGGAGAATTTTCCTGATGCCAACTTATTTTGTATTTAGATTGTTGATGATTATTTTGCTGACATTGTTGGATTCTTGAGCACAGGAATGGATCCCAAGGAATTTACTATCGTGCAGAAAAAACAATTGGTAATGCACACTGCTATCATCTAGTTGCAGGTCATTTATACAAGTTAGGTGTAGATGGAATTCTAAGAAGATGTGTGATGGAGGATGAATGCTCCATGGTGCTATCAGAAGCACATGACGGGATGGTTGGAGGGAACTATGCAAGAAATCCTACAACACAGAAGGTGATACGCATAGGATTATGGTGGCCTATAGTACATAAGGATGCAAAGAAATATTTTCAGACCCGTGATGTCTATCAGAGGGTGGGAAAACCATCCAAAAGGGATGATATGACACTTATGCCCCAAGTAACCTTACAAGTGTTTGATAAATGGGTTGTGGATTTCATTGGACCCATTAACCCACCAACAAGGAGATCAGGGGCTAGATACATCATCACTGCGACATAATACTTAACCAGATGGGCATAAGTCGCCCCAGTGAAGGATTGCAGTGTAGAAACTGCAACGCGGTTTCTCTTTGAGAATGTGATGACTAGATTTGGATGTCCTATAAAAAAATTTAGTGATCATGGAACCCATTTCATTAACATTAAAATCATAGCTATGACAAAAGAATCTGAGATACATCATCAGAAGACCAGACCTTACCAACCCTAGGAAAATGGTACAGTAGAAGCTTTTAACAAGATTCTAAATAATGCATTGACAAATATTTTCAATGTGAATAGGGATGATAAGGATTTGAAAGTATCAACAGTGTTATGAGATTACAGAACTACACGCAAGATGATTATAGGACAGACACCATTCAAACTTGTGTATGGGTAGAAAGCAGTGGTTCCATTGGCTTATTTCGTACCTAATCTGTGCATTGCAGCAAATAGCAACATGATAGAAGAAGGTGTTGTGAAGGAAATATTGGATCAGCTGATGGAGCTAGAAAAAGATAGGATTTTAGTAGGAATTCTCCAGGAAGTACAGAAAGCAAAGAACAAAGCTTGGAATGATAGGCACATAAAGAAGAAAATATTTAAGGAAGGAGACCTAGTTCTCCTCTATGACAACATATATCTACAACACCTAGGGAAGCTCAAAATGCATTGGTTAAGGCCTTATCAGGTAGAGGCCATTACAAATGGAGGTGTTTTGCAACTGAAATATCTTGCATGAAAGAATCTTAGAGGACTGGTGAATGGAAGTCGACTGAATTTGTATGAAGACAGTCGACCTAACAACCTAAGGTAAAAATAGAGAGAGAAGGTATGATTGTACATATTGTATATAGTGGATGTTAGAAAAAAATACAAAAATCCATAAAAAGAGGAAATATAACAAAAAGACAAAAAGATAGAAGAATATTAGAGGGTTTTTGATGTAATAGATTTAGCATTAACAGTGTGCTGCAGAAAAACTAGTATTGAAGACACTATGCACTGGAAAATAGTTGATAGACACAAAAAATGGAGCATGTAGGAAAAAGTGACAATTGTGAGTGAAAAACAATTGTGAATACACTGCCCCACTATAAAGTCAAAAAAAATGGGGGAAATGTGGTCAATTATGTTTTTTCGCTAAGGATAAGAATGGAGAGCGAAGCTTCAGAGTGAAAAAGTGAGAATTAGTGATAGCAAGTGGAGAATTAGAATTCATTAGTCTGAATCTTAACAAGATGTCACCACCACACGCTGGAGAGCCGAGTAGGGTCAAGTGAAACATGAGAAGTAGTGCTTGGGTGACACAAACATGGACGCAATACATGCCCACAATCATGGATGTGGATGAGATCCATATGCCAGAATATGAGCCACACACCACACAAGTTGAGTAGGAACAAAAACCATCACAGGAGGCCGGGCAACCAAAGGAGGATGCAAAAAGGAAATAATATGACGTGTCTAGGGGAAAAGGGCCACAACATGGTGAATAGGCCATGGATTCAACACAATAGGCCCTATAGCCAGAAGAAAATCGTGAAATAGAGCACCAGGGAATACCTGAAGTCGAGGTGTCATCCCCTCAAGGGAAGAAGAAGGCATGAGCTAAGAGCAGTGCACAAGGAATATCACGCACACAGGCAGAATTAGAAATAGTAATGCCAAAAATCCCAGAGGGAGTAAAGGCATATGATGAGATGGTCCGAGGAGTAGACACCATGAAATACTGTGATCATAACATGGATAACACAGTCAAATTCCCATATTTGGCGCAACATAACTATATGGAGAGTAGAGGAGAGGGCCCATCAGGCGCGCCATTGTTGGATCCTACGAAGTGGATCCTGGGGCTCTACAATACAGGTATTATGAGGTTGTTGGATATACCGCACTTTGGGAACGGTAAACACATCAATGTATGTGTGAAGAAACTCCTAGAAAGGGTGCATAGAGGAATTTTGTGGATGGATAAGCCAGTGCTTATCAATGTTGACTTGATCATAGCCATCACTGGGATACCCATGGATGGGGAGAAGATAGAGTAATACTTTGAGGATAAAACTAAAGCAAAATCCATCTCCGATGAAATCAAGGCAAAGTATGGAACGAAGAGAGGAAATAGGGGAATCAGGATCAGTGACATAGATGATCCTGCGACGATATTTGCTACAAGGTTGCTAAGGTGCAAGTTAATGTGCAAGTGCACAAAGTAGGAAGTACCAATAAGAGTGGTAGCATCTACAACGCAGTGCGCAAAGGGGAGATCGATGAGCTGGGCCCCTTATCTGCTTAATTATTTCTTGGAGGATTGCAAGGACACACATGATTGGGGCTCTGAGTTCCACTACTCATGGTTACTCATCCTCATTGCACTTGTATGATGGCAAGAATCGACGTATAGTATGTTCCTCCAGAGAATAGGAAAGTATGGTGCAACCTGCTACACGTCTCTTAGAAGCACAACAAACCCAACGACAAATAAAATAAAGAGAAATGTATTCACTCTATATTTTTCGGAGATACAGAACCGATTAGCTAACACATGGAGGATTTCCCTAGAGACTATCCAGGAGTTTGGACATATAGCAAATTTTCAAGCATCGTTCCACATCATGTGGATATAGACGGAGAGGGAATCAGCCAAGGAGTGGCTACAACTAAGTTATAGCATCACAACGTAGGATATACGGATGGAGGTCTAAGAGTGGCCTGAGGAATGGAAAGTTCCAGTAATCCCAAGGATGGTGCTAGGAGGACAAACTCAGACACAGGACAGAACAGTCCCTGCGTAGAAGACATGCAAAAACGGTGTGAGAAAAAATAAGAATATCGCACAAGGCCAGGTGGGGGGAAGCATCCCCATAAAAAATAAAAGCAAGACACATAAGAAATCATAGTGTGGTTCTACATGGGATCCACCGCACACAGAGAATGCACTAAGAGGAAAAATAGAACATGTCTGTGTGAGAGAAGAAAGGGCAGAGACATAAGAAATATCCATGGAGGAAGAAATTGGGCAGGAGATAGGCATGGATACACAGATTATAGAGGCATATGAGCCATTAGATGCCCAAAGGAAGAGGACATGGGAGAAATCAAGTGGCTCCAGGAAGAAGGAAAAGGCCCACAAAACACCAATGCACACATCACTAACAACAAATGATGTGGAACTAATAGCCACAACAGTCGAGGATCGACTATCAGAGATGTGGGAGAATGTAGAGAACCACAGGGCTTCGATTCTGGAGAAAATACAGGAAGTGAAAACTACGTTGGAGCAGTTGAGGATTAGGTCAGAGCAGTAATCAAAAGACAAACCAGCAAAAACTGAGGAAGGAGTGCTTGTTGGAGAAACAGTGCAAATTACAATACAGGGGAGTGTCAATTTTATCATAACCCTTGAGATGTTGTTCATCGACGAGGAGGAAGCATAGAGGCCCCTAAAGTAAATCGAGACATTGGACTTGGCATTGCCCAAGATCCCGACGAAGGCGCTCTATAAATTACAAATAAGTGTCACGCAATAAATTAAGTCCAAGGCAAGTTCTGATGTGACGAATCTATAGATAGCGCAGGAGGAAAATATCACACTGAAGGAAGCAGTTATCCAAGAAGGGAAAGCGAAGAATATAGCGCAGTAGATATTGGAATAGATGGAGAAACATATTAGCACAATATTTCGAACCATCCCAAACAACGCAGAGTCAGAGGGAGTATCTTCTGAAGAGAAAATGAGGAAAATAGTGTAGGCCTTGGTGTAGTAAAAGGACCAGATAAAGGAACTGGATGAGCGTGCGGTACTCACTACTCCTCGAGAAGTAAGAGCGCAACAATAACAAGACGCAACAAAATCTGTGAAAATTATAGTGCTAGCCATACATAGGATGATAGAGTTGTTGGAAAAAAGTGGCTAGTTGTGGACGCAACTCTTAGAAGATGGAATCTTGCAAGACCTGCAAGAAAGGGAAGAGAAGGTACATATAGTAATGGAAGAATTAAAACAATGACAAAAGACAATGTCATTACCAGAAAAAATTACGACAACTGCGGAAATGAAGAACCTGCAGGCTGAGGAAAAAGCAATGTTATCTGGGAAAATTGCACAAAAATCTCAGTTGGAGCCTCTGTAGGATAAGGTGGAATAGTTGGTCATGGATATCGATGCATCAAATACAAGGGTGGAACATATAGGCTTGGAGGGAGGATACATATTGAATCCTCCAGTCACCGCGCAAATGGAGGAAGCCATGACGGAGAAGAGCAACCAGGATAAGGAAAAATTCCAGCATATAGCATGGATGTATGAAGCACTGCAACGGGTAGTAAAAGATATAGGAGTCCCTAAGTGACTCGGGATGAGTCACAATGTCAGTGTTGGGGGATTCTTGGCGCAAGCCAATTTTGGGGAGAATCAAGGAATTTTTTAAGGAATCGAAGCAACGCCAAAAAATAGGGGAGTGCACCAGAAACAGAGGAAAACAAGCACCGAGAAAAGAAGTTACAAAGTGGAAAAATTGTTGCGAAACAATTGGAAAGTGGACAAACGATGAATTCGAGCAATGGTTGGATCAAGGACCAACCGAGAATAAGTCAATAAGAAAGTAGAAAAACCTAATCCGCTTAGGGTTAGGGTTTTTGTAAGGACTTTGTCCCAATTTTTGCATAAGTAGAATGTATTAGGACAATGAGAAGTGGGTCCCTTTTTGTTAGTGAGTTAGCCATTTCAGACAGCTTGATAGTAGAGTGGTGAGAATTTCTCAGAGTTGTGAGAGCTATTTTGGTATGTGGATATCGAATGTAATGGTGGAAGGATTGTACAATGCGCAACACAAGTTTTTGCAAGAATATGAATAAAGAGCCAACACGACAAATCTTTATGGACGTAGCCCCAAGGGGAGGTGAACCACGGTATATATGTGCCTTATGTAGGCAGTGTTTCATTGTATTTGCTTCAGTAAGTTATTGATGAACATGATAATGATAAAGGAAATAACAATGTGCACTAAGAATAAAATAATGGAATCTACATAATAGCTCTAAATAAATGTTATAGTTATTGTTTACATCAGAATCTTGTGTTAGAGTAGATAAATATTCATCATTGAACATATGCATCTATAATGGTTAATGAAGTCCTATTAGAATAGTCGTGATAGTGGTATGGAATAAAATATAATGAGGGTTTGAGGGATAACAATGAGTAGATCCAATGCTTCTGAGAGAGAAACACATCCCATCCCAAGATTGCATACATCTGAGTCATGCGGCCACCCATAGAAGCTATCTCAGGTGAGACTATGCAGTGCACTATATGCGTTGTGTTGCATTTTGGTATCAAGAAGGGCTGATGGTCGAAAGGGTTGCAGGTAATCCTCTAGTTAGAACCTGGGTCAACCCATAAGTAAACCAACAATTACCATTTTCCATACTTCTTCCCTTTGTTTCCTCATCTTTTTGGTTTAGGGTTCACTAACCCCAAGAAGGGCTTGTACCTCATTTCGTGGGAAGAAGGGGCAGGTGTTGTAGCTGGAAAAATTTAAGAGCCATAAATGATCCTTCTATATGATCTCCCTAAGGTCTCGAGAGCAATGAAACACTTAAAAATGAAGGGCATGTAAAAATAAAACACATAATCAATAAATGTCTCTATTGTCGGGGAAATGCATTTTACAACATCTCTTACATTCCATTGTATATGGAACTCGGTGAATTTCTAACTACAAGTGACATTATGGTACTCGTTACTTTCCATTACACATAGGACTCAATGTTCAAACTCTAATAAAAAAATGGCAATAAGGGCTTGGAAAATTGTTACATTACAAACAAAGGTGTAGCACACCCTCCACAAAAGAACCCATAAATGAGACAATATGAACCCTTGATATGTCAGGAACCCCATTCCAAAAATTAATTTCCCCCCACCCACTTCATACTCATTGCATGGCCTAGAAAGGGGTCTTCTTGGGAAACATTCATGTTTTAGGGGCTAGTCGTAAATGTAAGTTGGACGAAGTATCTGCTAACCAACCAACCTGAGAAGTTAAGTAGTTACAACTACCTGGTAACTAGACATATAGGATTATAAATAGACAAGCACATAGAGACTTCGATAGTTGTGTATGAGAAATTGTATACATTGTACTGCATTGCTATATCCTTTAATAAATACAGATATTTGGGCTCTCACTACTTGTGTATGTATTTGTCTATATCTATATGTGTGTATCTTCTATGTTGCTTATATAATTACTATTGATAACTCTCCCTACTTTCCACTATACTACTACTGGCAATTTGTTGGAAATGCTCGAGATGTTAGTAGAGATAAAAAAAATCTTCCATTGAAAGGACCTAGAGCAGCCTTGTTCTTGGTGGGTGATAGTCTCATGGAAGTAACCTGCACATAAAAGACGAGAAGAAATGAGTCAAGATTGTATTCAGTTGGAGATTTGCATCTAAGCTAAAGACAAGTTTTTTTATCGTCATTCACATGATAATATTTTTGTAGGTTGATGTATTCCATTCATCTATCCAGAGTATAAATATCATAAAGAACAAACTTACATTCTTTGTGAATGTGAGACATTCGAGATGTTACTGCGAAATAATTGAATCCAAAGTAAGTCTTTCGAGTGAATGTGGAAAAGGAAGCCTCGACTCTTTTATCCTTTATTCTTGTAGTTTGTTATTCCTTTCTGGTCTACTGTAGAGATACACTTAAAATGGATATTAGCGCTACTCGGTGCACTTTCAAATATGTAATATTGTTCGGTAGATCTCCATGATACTTCGACGTCTACAGTTTCCTCAATGGGATTTCGAGTTCAATGCATCGTTATGGGCTTTGATTAAATATCTTAATCTCATAGCCAAAGTCATAAACATTCATTGCTTCATTATGGACTTTGATTAAATATCTTAATCTCTACAATATAAACATTGTGCTCATCTGGAAAATGATTCTTTATATTGAAAATACGTGCAGAATTGTAAATTTTTTGGTTGATTCTCTCTCGTCATACCACAGTTTGTTTTGGTCGAAGAAGAATCTCTTGCGATGATTTTTCTTCTTTACAATTATTGGATCAGATTAACTTTGATTTCGGCTGGTTGTAATAAATAACGCCCTTAGTCACCATCACCATTAAGAGATGCAATTCAGAAATGCAATTTAAACAACAGAAAATAGTGATTTTGTCTAAATTTACATTACATCGCTGGCCAAAAAAACTCAAAGGATTTTGGCTGGTTGTAATAAATAGCACCTTCAGTCACCATCACCATTAAGAGAGATGCAGTTCAGAAATGCAATATAAACAACAGATAACCATCACCATTAAGAGAGATGCAATTCAGAAATGCAATATAAACAACAGAAAATAGCGATTTTTGTTAAATATAATGTAACCTCAACAGGCTGATTGTACACTACCAGTTGTACTTTCTATTCTTTTTTTGCTTAAGCCTATTTAGCTCAGTTATTTCCCTTTGCATAGTACTTCTTCATATCTTCTTCATGTACTCATTTTGTACTCTTCTTCTTATATTCTGATATATTGTTTTCTGTTCTATTCTTTCTCTCTGCATTTCTTGCTTCACAATTTATCATGGTATTAGAGCTACAGTAGTAAGCCTCTTCACACAAGATAGAGAGAAACACGATCCTCAAACAATGCAGATCTTACACGGATCTTGAGAGAAATTCGACACAGACTTTTCACAAGGCTTGGAGAGTTGTCCGTCATACTCTCGAAAAATCCTCGCAGGAAACTTCCACGAGGAAGCAAACTGTCATACGCTCAAAATATCAGCGTAAGAAGCTCATGTGAGATCGCAGAGCATACTACGCTCAAAATTTTCAAGGAGCAGAAACATGAGAAGGAAGCAGAGACTGAGAAGGAACAAATAGTAAAGATTCTTGTTCAATTTTCAAAGAATCATCAAAGATTCATGAAGAAGAGTTGCAGGACGCGGGAACATTTGAAGAACTCGAAGAATTCGCTCAAATTCATTAAAGATTCCTTCAGAAGGCAAAATCGTTTAAAGATTTAGGGGAATTCTCTCAAATCCGTCAAAGATTGCAATAGACAACGCTAAGCTTCAAAGAACTCATGAAATTCTTCCAAATATTTGAAAGAATCACGAATTTTTCTTCAGCGGGAGAAGATTCCTTCAAACACAACAAAGATCACATTAGAGGAGCAAAGAATAGCCGACGCAACAGTAAGATCCGTCCTCCGAAAAAGAAAGAAACAAATCTGAAGCAGAAATCCAGTTCAAAAGGGACGAAGAGAGAGCGGAAAAGGAAAAAGAATTTCAGTCGTTAGATCTTGCGCAGAAGACCGACAGTCGTTGGATCTGCGAGAAAGTGCACGAGGTTTAGTCCTCTGGAGAGCATAGGAGAAATTTGACTTGCGAAATCCCGAAATCATCTGAACCGTCCATTAAGAGACACGTGGCAAGATCTCGGCATTTCGCTGACTCGCAAGGTGTAAAGGTCAGAAGACTGTCGTGAGAATTCGCGAATCGCAAAATCACGAGTCATTCTGGACCATTGGATCGTGAAATATCGTGAGTCGTCGATCTTATCCCATCGCAAAATCGGGGATCGGGAGTTGGACGAGCGAAGGAGACTGCTCTCCAAAACCCCGATACGCGAAATCCTAACATCACAAATTGCAAAATCCTGAGAGGATTGTGAGCCATCCATCTCAGAGGACAGGTGGAAGCAGATCCAAGTGCCATCATTTCAGCACTTCGGAGTTCGGGATATTGGAGGTCTTGTTGATGAAAGGTCGAGACACTCCATGGCGAAAGTCCTGAAATCTCGAAAAGATCACAGTTGTCCATTTGTTCGGACACATGGCGAACATCGAGGAAACCGTCGCATCTCGACTACCGGGGTTTCGATTTGATAGAGGATTTGGAGTCGCAAGTCGTGAAATCGCGAAACGACGAGGACCGTCCATCTTTCGGGGATGAGTGACATCAATCCAGGATCTCGGGAAATTTTCCAAAAAAGCGATTTCGGCAAAATCGGCAATTCGGACTACGCGTTTTGGAAGCGCAACGTGATGAGGAATCACGAGTCATGAAATACCAATTCGCGAAATCCCGATAGGATCTGGACCATCAGATCATTAGCAAATATGGACCATTGATTGTCCAACAGGCACATTTCGGCATTTCGACATTTGAAGTCCCGAAAGGAAAGGGCCATCGACATTTCGATAAAATGGAGATCGGGGAATCAAGGAGTCAGAAGAGCTCGCTAACAGGGTTTGCGAAGTCGCGAAACCCAGAATCCTGAAATCCTGAAAGGATCTGGACCATCAAATCACAGGAAGATCTGGACCGTTGATAGGTGTTTCGGCATATCAGTGATACTGCAGATAGAGGACTGGGCCACTTCGCATCGCGAAGTCCCGAAACACGAAATCCCGAAAAGGATTTCGAGAAGGGCCTTTCCAACATATTTTGCATTTCGGCAAATTGAAAGACAAAGAACCGAAATATCCTGTAGCACTTTAACCTTTAGGCGTGTGGTCACATTGATCGGAGACTAAGGGCCAATTCAAGGCCGATAAACTCTCTTCGGCATTTCGACAATCGGAAGTTGGAGAGTTAAAAGGTCTCGTCTAACGGAGTTCCGAAATCACTGCAAGAAAGCAACAGACCTGGTTTTACGCACGGGAGACAGGTAAATACAAATTTTTCTTTCTGTTTTGTTCAATTTTTTTTTTTTAAATGGCGACGTCTAGCAATTTAGGACCAACTCAAGGTCCGATTCTTCTTGGAAAGAAATATGAGTTATGGTCTCTTCGGATGAGATCCTTCTTGCAAGAACAAGAGTGTTGGGATCCAGTGGATCATGGATATGTGGAACCAGATCCAACAGACCTGTCTGCCATGACTAATCAACAGAAAATTGCTCAGGCAACGCAGAGAAATAGAGAAAATAAAGCTAAATTTTGGATTCAAAATTTTGTGGATGACTCGATTTTCTCAAAAATCACAGGCGTTGATACTTCCAAACAGGCCTGGGATATCCTTAAATCAGCCTACCAAGTCAATGACAGGGTCAAAACAATTAAACTGCATACCTTGAGAATGCAATTCGAGACTCTAAAGATGACAGAGTCTGAAAATGTGGATCAGTTCATGACCATAGTCATGGGCATCGTAAACCAGATCAGACTGACTGGTGAAACCATCACTGATCAACGAATTGCTGAGAAAATCCTTAGAAGTTTACCAAAGAAATTTGAAATGGTTGTAACAACAATCCTTGAATCCAAGGATCTGTCAAGTTTTTCAACAGATGAATTAATTGGTTCTCTGGTGACACATGAGACCAGACTGCATCTCACAG
>SNQJ01S0091247.1:28059-52267 GCA_010110895.2 Picea sitchensis | reverse complement strand
TGGGAAAATCAGTTTTTGATTTTCAAAGACAACACTTAGGCATAATCAGTGCTGATGTTTGTAACTATTGAGTTTAAGAGGGAGTGTTAAATATAATGTAACCTCAACAGGCTGACTGTACACTGCCAGTTGTCTTGGCCAGCTGTACTTTCTATTCTTTTTTTGCTTGAGCCTATTTAGCTCAGCTATTTCCCTTTGCATAGTACTTACTTCTTCATATCTTCTTCATGTACTTGTTTTGTACTCTTCTTCTTATATTCTAATATACTGTTTTCTGTTCTATTCTTTCTCTCTGCATTTCTTGCTTCACAATTTATCAATTTTGTCCAAATTTACATAGCTAGCCAAAAAAACTCAAATGATTTCGGCTGGTTGTAATAAATAGCGCCCTCAGTCACCATCACCATTAAGAGAGATGCAATTCAGAAAAGCAATATAAACAACAAAAAATAGCTATTTTTTCCAAATTTAGATCGTTGGCCTAAAACTAAAAGGATTTCGTCTAGTTGTAATAAATAACGCCCTTAGTCACCATCACCATTAAGAGAGATGCAATTTAAACAACAGAAAATAGTGAATTTCTCCAAATTTACATCGCTGGCCAAAAAACTCAAAGGATTTCGGCTGGTTGTAATAAATAGCACCCTCGGTCACCATCACCATTAAGAGAGATGCAATTCAGAAATGCAATATAAACAACATAAAATAGCTATTTTGTCCAAATTTACATCGTTGGCCAAAAACTCAAAGGATTTCGTCTAGTTGTAATAAATAACGCCCTCAGTGAATCAAATAACTAAATACTTAAAAATCAAAATTTGAATAATGACACAATAAAACATATGAAAGAAATATTGCTTGTTAGTTGTGTTAGGGCTCCAAAATGACCAGATTGATAGATGTTGGCATGTAATCACCATCAATCTACACAGAAAACATTAGAATAAAATTTGGTATCTTTCCATACACTCATACAAATAGAATAACTCATTTGAATGAATATCCTTTGGCATTCACAATATTGTTTATCATAAAGTCAAGTGTTTTCCCAAGCAAGTGATGGAAATGGTCTCCCTCTCTAAACATAACACTTAGGCCTCTCAAAGTTGTCATTTATGCCAGTTTCCCAACATTCCAGTCTTGAGAAGGGTTAGGATATTTAGGAATTTGGGTTTACTTTTCTTCCTCTTAGATTGGAGGGTTTTGTATTTTATTTCTGGAATCCATGTTTTGACGGTTAGGATTTTGAAAATTAGTATTTTCAAGGTTTTGGTTTTGAGGATTTTAAATTGGAAACAAAAAAAGATGACTATTTATGACAAACATAATGTTTTTATTAAACACAAAACATCATTCTAATATCAATAACAAAAGAAAGTGAATGATTTTAGGAAAAATAAAAAGAAATAACCCTACCTCAATAATGTTTTCCACAACAATGAAATTGGCTCCATCCTTATTTACTAGGAATTATTATCTAATTATCATCCACTGAAATGATTTTAGGACTGATTGGATGGTCATGGCATTGAGGTATGGTCGATTGGCATTCTCCAAAATGGCTATGTGTCCTTTCTCCTTTACATTTTCTCTCTCAGAAACATGTTAAAATGAGAAAATGATAGATCCCTTTGCATTTTGTTTTTTTATGTATAGTGTAACACTTATAAGATATAATACATATGTGTATTATAGTGTATGTGCATTGTATCATGTGTACATTCCTTTAAGCCTTATCATTTCCCTAGTGAAAGTCTTTACATATCCAAGGATAACCAACCAAAAAATATTTAAATTATAGATTTGTGTAACAATGATGCATTTTAAAAATCAATGATGACCCAAATTAGTGGAATCAACATTATGTAGAGGCCATAGAGTGAAATCCTCCATATGCTAGCGCGATTCCTTAAATTAAGGTATAATAGATCATTTTTCAAAACTTTGTAAATTTCAACTTACTGTCTTTATCTATTCTTCTATACTGCAAGCATCATATTTTCCTACATAATATATATTTCAATGGAGATCCTTTAAGAAGATAGGGTTTTGAAGTTACTATTTAAAATGACTATACCTTCTTCAATATTTCGCAAGATCACTTTTATGACCCAATATAGAAATGGCATCACCATTCTACATTTGATGTGTGGTATCCCTATTTTGATCCTTTAGATGACCCAATACAGAAATGGCACCGCCACTCTACCTCAAATGGAATTGGTGCAACTACAATCTAGAAAATAGATTAAGAGAAAAACATATCACAAGACCATATCATATAACCATTGATCATTATTCATATGTACATACTATTTATACATATATAGTGTGAATCATATCACTTAAGATGGAATTAGAACCAAGTTACTAGTGACCCATACGTTATGGAGATATTGTAATTGATAACCCTCAAATGCACTCTCTTGCATTAATATTTATTATTATTTTTTTAAATAGATATATTTTGTCGCTCTTGCAACAAATAAGATCATCGATGGTATTGATAGTTTGTCACAACTATCGATGCTTCATCGCTCTTGTGATGAACTATCGTTATCGTCGACGATACCTTATCCTTGAATAGTTTGTCGCAAGAACTACTTCGTTCGTCTCTATTGCGATGAATAATATCATTGATAGTATTGATAGTTTTTCACAAGAACTACTCCAGTCGTCTCTCTTGCGACGAATAAGATCGTCGATATTATTGATAGTTTGTCACAACTATCAAGTTTGTGTTTCCCTTGCGATGAACTATCGTTACCGTCGACGATACCTTATCCTTGAATAATTTTCCGCAAGAACTACTATGTATGTCTCTCTTGCGATGAGCACCCTAGCTCGTCCCTCTAGCGACGAGCTCCCTAGGTCATCATTCTTGCAATGACCACCTCCAGCCGTCACTCTTGCGACAACCGTTGTAGGTAGTCTTGCTTGCGAGGACCTCCTTGGGTCATATCTCTTGCGATGATATCTCAGGTTCATCGCGCTTTCCATGAAGCGACATTTGGGGGGGCCAATATTCGTCGCAATCTCCATGACATAACGTCGCAAGAGCGTCGAAATGGTCGTTGCAAAATGACCCAAATTTACTAGTGGTGGTAGGAACGGTGGCACTAGGTTTTGCGTCAATGATTCATCTCCACTTTTCTGGTTCTAACTCAGATTCGGAACCTACATCTAATTCAGAGGCCTTTACCTCAACCACCAATGACTGCTTTAAGCGACAATCAGTAGTGTTATTCCAGGGGCTCTTATGGAAGCCACACCACTTCCTGGTATCTTTCTTCATCTTCCCATTGTCCTTCTTTGCTTTCGGCTTGGAATGGTTGTATTGAGGTTTCCCATATTTTCTCTATATTTTGTTCTTTGGGTTGGGGCTTCCCTTGCTCTGCTTCTATTATGAGGGGTTCCCATACCCAAACTGTTGTGGATTTTGTTTCAGCTTCTGCTCAATTTTGATGGCATATCGATAGGCCACGCCTAAGGATGAGATGTCCAAAAAGTCCATTTATTTATAGATGTATCTATGTAGACCGCCACAGTACTTGAGCACTAGATGTCGCTCAGAATATTTGATACCTATCTTGGTGCACAAGGTATGGAAGACATTAGTGAACTCTGGCATTGTTTGGTCTCTCTCCTGGCGTAGTGTGGTCCATCTTGTATACAAGTCATCATAACTTCCAACATGGTAGTATTTTTCATTAATATCATCCCTAAAGGAACCCCAAGTGGGTGAAACTACAAATAATGTGGATCCCTCTATTTCTTTTTTCTCACAGAAAGTCTCCCACCAATATTTAACATGGGGGACATCCTTGAGGAGCACAAATGTAATATTTTCTCTATCGGAAAAGTTGTGGACAGAAAAATACCCTTATAGAAGGTTTAACCATTTATCCACGGTATCGGCATATATTTTACCTTGAAATATAGGAATATAAAAGTTGATCTATACCTTGAAGGGGGTGGCACTTCCGTTTGAGGTGGATGTGTCGCTTGTCGGTAGTCGTCAAAGAATTTGTGCAAATTTGTCCATCATCTCATTCCTCTATCGCTTAAGGGCTTCCTCAAGAAATATTTTGAAAGGAACTCCTGTCCCATCATCTTTATTTTCACCTGCCATGGACGGTTTCTTAGGCGTGCAAGATAATTTTTCCTCGAGAGAAGAAAGCTCAAGACCCAACTCTTTATACCCTGATAGCATCAGGAACATGCATTACAAAAACGACAAGGAGAAAACCGCTCTGATACCACTAATCTGGATTTATGAGAGGAATTAAATGAAACCACAAATTTATAATATTAACACAAAGAAATAGTGAACAATAACAAAGATACAATAAAACTTGGCTTCTATTAAATAAGAAATATGTTGAAAACTGTAAAATGCAAACTAAAAACAAGCTTGTTAGAATGGTGGTAGCTTATCTCTAAGAAGAGATGTGACGGTTATGCTCATTCGCAAGAAGATGAGTACAATGAAGATATGAAGAAATTTTTACAATAAACGTGAATACAAAAACCTTAGACATCCAAAAACCTAACCTTGGGAGATGAAGCACCAAAATTCATGTGGGCCCCATTGGGGTAACTTAGTACATCAACTTGTTGGGGTCGTAACTTTTGCATACGATCTATGTTTAGGGTGCACGATAGCTCATTGGAAAGGTATTGAAAAGAATATTCATTTAGGTGGCTCAATCAAAGCCCTTAGATTTTATTTAGGTTCTTGATTGTGATAAAGCGTCATTTAGGCCCTCAAAATGGCCCTGGAAGTTTAAGAACTGAAAAACTGCTAAAAATAGTAAGTTGTCAAAAAACATTTTTGAGCCAGTTGGTCAAGGTGGGTGGCCACCAAGATCCTCTTGGATCATTCCTAGTGACTTCACTAAGGGAATTTCCCTCCTCCTCCCTTTTATGAACATTTCAAATTCATATGGATACTCCACAACCTAAGAACCCACCTTTCCCTAAAACCCTTCCCCAAGGAAGATTCAATCCTTCCAAGGTTTACCGAAGAAGGCCTCCTCATAATTCTCACGTTGTCAAAAACTTGTTTCAAGTTAACCTTCCTCTTGATCCAATGGCTCATTCTTGGTCTGGGATCCTTTACAAGCCATTAAATATGGACGATATCCCTAGCTTTCCCAATACCATGCCCAAAGAATCTCATAAATGGTTTCCAAAGTTCACTAGGAACAATGTTGTTACACCTGAAGAGCATCTTTAATATATTGGTGTAGCCATGGAAGAAAATGGTATAGAGCATGAAGACATGGCGATGAAGCTATTAGCTATGTGTATTGATGAAGATGATAAGAATTTGCTTACATGATTTCCCGAAAACCACTTGGAATCCTATGAAGATTTTGCTAAGTTGTTCAAGGGTAGATGAACAACAAAGAAGGACAGTGAAATTCTATAAACGCAATTCAACCAAATTAAAAATAAAGAGAACGAAATAGTGAAAGAGTTTGATGTTATATTTTACAACTTGCTCAATCAAATCCCAAATGGCATATGCCCTCCAGAGGCAGTTGTTCATCTCATTTATCTCGGTGTGTTTGAAGGACATTTTTTTTTTCATTCTAAAGGAAAATATGTCTGATAGTTTGACAAAGGCCAAGGAGTATAGTGAGAAGATTGAAGATCATCTTATCAACTCAAATATTGAGCATTTTCAGTTCCCTCGTGCTAGAACATAAGCAAAGATGAAGACTTCAAATAGTATTTTTCAAGATCCAACTGCACTCTTAACTTAGAAGTTGGATCAAATGAATATTCATTTCATCCAAAATCAAATTTAGATTATGAACAGGTAGAGAATTTTTGAGGAATCATCATGCTCTAAGACCTCAGTCTGTAAAATAGCAAAAATAAAATACATGTTGGATACCAAGGCCACAACCAGAAGCAAAGGCGCATGACACCTTAGATCCTATTGGGATTGTCAACTTGGAGGGATAACCATAGTTTTTTCCTTGGCAGGAGCCTCATTCATAAAATGAGTGTCTGAGATAGATGAAATAAGAAGAAGATCTAGAAACTTTGGATAGGTTTAAATTCATTGACACAATTTTCACTCTTTAGGACGAAGATCGCATTGACATCACTAAGAAGAAACTTGAAGAGATTAGGAAGAGGGAAGCTAGACGAGATCGGTTGGAATTATTGAACCAAATGGATGAAGACCTAAAGGATAAGTTGAAGAAGAAGGAAATATTGACCTATTCAAGAAGAAACAAAGTGCAGGTCCCACCACCTCCATCAACAAAGGAAGTTCCTCCACCTCTGGTTCATGATCTACTAACACACCCTACGCCAACTGATGAGGAGATTCGTTTGAATATAGATGTACCTAGCATGATGGGAAAGATGAATATGTGAGTACCCGTGGTGGATATTTTCAAGATACCTTCCACAAGAAAAGATTTTTTTAAGGAATTAAAGGTACAAGATGAAGCAGGAGATCCTCCAGTTATCCTAAATAGTATGCATCATGGGAACCAAGGAGAAGAGTATCTCCCTTTTTATCTTTCCTTAGGAATAAATGGTTTATGATTAAATAATTGTATGTTGGATTATAGAGCCTCATTAAACATGATGTCCCTAAAGGTCATGAAACAAATTGTTTTAAATATGACCCATCCATATGGAGACGTTGTGGTATTGATTCAACAAAGGTAAAGGTATATTGTCTCATAGAAGATGTGGAGGTATATATACAACACTTTCCTCACATCAACCTCATTATGAACATAGTTGTGATTTATGTTCCATATGCTTGGGCACGATCTTTTCAATAAGCTAGTTTACTCAGTGTGCTTCTCACTCATGCACATATTCCTATGAGAGATGGCACCTTTGAGATTCTATATAGTCGACAGGTGGCACCTTTGAGATTCTATATAGTCGACAGGTGGTAAAGAAGATCATAATGGACCCAAATCACCCTGACTATCATAGTGATTGTGAGTATGATATAGCACCTCAAATCATTGAGTATTATCCTTCATATTTTCCTTTTGCACAGGAATATTGTATTGATACTTTACTTCTGAAAACAGACATATATAAAGAGAAACTTTCGGAATATCAAGGAAACGATCCAAGATCCATCAAAATACTCAAGAAGGGTGAAAATGAGAAAGAGTAAGAGCAAGATATAAAATACATGGTCAAGTTAGATCCACCTATAAAGCCTTATATTGAAGACATACCTTATGTTGAGTTTGATGAAGGAATCATTGCACTCATGTGGGATAAGAGAAAGGGAAAGTCAAAGTACAACAAGAAGACTAAGATACTATGGCTTGGTCCTTACATCATCAAGAAGAATTTCGAGAAGGGTACTTATTATTTATCTTCCATGGATGGGAGGAAGATGTCATTACCTGTTGATGGGTCTATCCTCCATGCCTACATCAATGGAACCTGACTTCTTCGGGCCATGGGCCCTGAGTAAGTAGGTAGTTCATTTTTTTCTTGCTTTTTCATCTGTGTGTTCATGGTAGTTTAGTTTCATTTATTTATATTTGCATGTTCATATTTTATTTACATACTGATTTATTGCATTGTTGCATAGTTTATGAGTTACATTTGTTTGAATCATGTTACATGTTATTTAGATTTTTTTGAAAAAAATGCAAAGTTTATTTTTCAAGAAATATATTTTTCAATTTTGAAGTTATGATTATATGAGTAAAGGGGTGAGTGCACCAAATTTTGATATCCCAACG
The DNA here is from genome assembly GCA_010110895.2 of Picea sitchensis. Taxonomy (NCBI): domain Eukaryota; kingdom Viridiplantae; phylum Streptophyta; class Pinopsida; order Pinales; family Pinaceae; genus Picea; species Picea sitchensis. The sequence continues at coordinate 44,519 of SNQJ01S0091247.1, read as the reverse complement.
TGTCTTTTTAGAGTGTGTGTGTAGTCACAGGTCTTACTAGGAGATTTTGAGGTTCTCATGTACTCTATGGCGTGCACATGTCCCCACGTAGGAGTCAGATGCTACCCACCATGCCTAGGGGTAACTAAGGAGATGATGTCTCCAGGAAAGCAGGTTGCAAACATGGAGTGTCGAGAGCTAGATCAACAATGAATCCCACATTGTGAAAACATATCCCCTCCTCTTCACCACAACCCACCATTTGTCTTCAGCGTCACAACAGCATCCACCACACTGACTTGGCTCCCATAGGACATCAGGTCTTGCTTCATGAGGTAACAAGTCTGACCCCAAGAAGGGCTTGTACCTCATTTCGTGGGAAGAAGGGGATAAAGGCCCAAAGGTGTTGTAGCTGGAAAAATTGAAGAGCCATAAATGATCCTTCTATATGCTCACCCAAATTTCCTGTCAGCAATGAATCTCTTCTCCATAAAAATGAAGGGTCTGTAAAAAGAAAACACATAATTAATAAATGTCTTGCTTGTTGGGGAAATGCATTTTGTGGTGTCGCTTACTTTCCATTGCATATGGAACTATGTGTGTTTCTAAATTCAAGTGGAATTGTGGTACTCTTTACTTCCATTGTACATAGTACTCAATGTTTGGACTATAATAAATAAATGGCAATAAGGGCTTCGAAAAATGTTGCATTGCAAACGAAGGTGTAACACACCCTCCACAAAGGCACCCATAAATGAGACAATATGAACCCTTAATATGTCAAGAACCCCATGACCGAAAGTATTTTCCCCCCACCCACCTCATACTCATTTCATGGCTTATAAAGGGGTCTTCTTGGGAAACATTCCTTAACTTAGGGATTGGTCTACCCAATAGGGCACCATGACACCCCTCCCATGCCTAAATTTGGCAAAGTTTATAAGGTCTTGTGCATGTGTCTAACTTTAAAAGAGGAGATTTAATTCATTTGTTTAAATGGTTATTTTAATAAAAGTTTCTTACTTGGCATGATTCATGTGACTTGTGGACCCTTGGAGAGCATACTTGTTTTTCTTTGTAGGATGGATGATGTGCCCCCACTCATTGAGGGATTGAGAAGATGAATGTTTCCTTTGGAGGCACTTGGATGGAATTTGAGGATGACATTGAGACCCCTTACACCTAAATGTTGGCTTTTGGAGGCCTAGTATGTCACATCCTATCCCTTGATGACATATTGGATGTTGGGTTTATGATGATTTTAAATGGATCTAGAGATGGTGTGATGCTTTTTGGAGGAAAGAAGATGCATGACTTGACACTCTAGCACATGATGACATGATACATGAACTTTGGAGGCCAAGAAAATTTATCTTTGAGGTTCAACGTCTCACCTTTATCCCAATGTCACCCCTTTAGGGCATGATGTCATCATCATTAGAGATTTTTTTTTTCTAAATTTTAATTTTGTAAATTGTAAAAGGAGAAATTAGAGGGTCGGTCCTCTTTTATTTTGTTGTTGACATTTTAAAGTGGACAAATTGGTTTTAGGTGACCTCATATAAATAGAGGTCACCTCACTTTCATTTTAGAATCATCACTTGAGAATTACATAAGACTCTTGGCTGAATTTTTTTCCCTACTTGGGAAACTCATTATATCTCTTCTTTGGTGCATTTTGGATGGAATACTTGTCTATTGGAAGAAAAATTCTAGTGTTATCTCTTGATTCTTATTACTTGGTAATTGTGGTGAAATATTCATGATAATTATGGGTTTTTCATACTATCTCTTGGATTAGATAAGAAAATTTTGCAATTTGTATGTTTTCTTCTTGATTTCAAGGTTAAATTTTCAAACCCTTGGAGGAGTATAAGGGAATACACCCTCCATCAAGATCTATATTTTGGTGTCATTGAAAAGGCTATTACAAAGGTTTCTACATGGAGTATAAGGGCTTACACCCTTGTATATTTACCTTGCTAAGGTTTGTTTACTCTATGGAGTAAAAGGGTTTACATCCCTAGAGGAGTAATAAACCCTAGCTCATAAACAAGAGACTCCATAACCCAATAGATAAGGCACTAATATTTTTGCATTGGAGATTGAATATTGTGCATTGGTAAATGTGATTTCAAGAATATTGAATTGTCAAAGTTTGGATTTTAATTATACATGCTTTAGGTTATATTATACCCTAAGGGCATCTTGATTTGCCAAGTGATCTAGCTGTTGTAATAAACTTTTAGCTACAACCGATAGGGTTGTAGCAAATTCTCTCTTTATTCACTCTTTACTCACTCTTCTACCACTAAAATTTACTTGCAAGCTACCATAATTGATCTACTGGTTAAATGTTATTGTTTGGGTGGATTGTTTGTTGATTTTAGTGGCTAGAACTTCTTTTTGTAGAAAAAAAATTATAAGACCATAAGGATCTTACAAAATATTACTAATAACACTTAATAACATCCCCTTATATATTGTCTTGTTCCAGGAAAGGCTAGCATTGGTTTGCAGATACACTACATTGGCAACTAATTACCATATCATGAGACTCTTTCTCAAGCCTCTTTCCTATATTTGACCTTGACCTATAGGGGCACTCTTCGATCACTTTCCATATTCCATAAAAATTCCCCGAGGGTCACCCCAGAATCCTCCCTTGTGTTGGATTTGTCCTTCACTAAAACGAGGGGGACATCTATTGAGCTGACAGTGATAGGTGTTCCCAGTTGTGTCACACACTTGGTGTTTGGGTTGAGATTTTCCCAAACCACAATCTATGTGATAGCAGGCTTAAGCAATGATAACAACCTACCATTAAAATAACATAATGATAGAACATGAAAAATATAAGACTTCATAATTGACTTCACTTATGATGTAAGTAGGATTTAAAATTGAAATTGTAAATTTGTGTTATTAAATTAACACAATAAGATAATATGAAAAAACTAAAATTTTATCATTTATTTGATGTAAGCTATGATAAAAACCAACAATTAAAGTAATTAAAGTAATGCAAGGTGAGAATATGAAAAAGCAAAACAAAATAGAAAGGAAATCTTCATAGTTGACATAAAGTAAGTTGTGATAACAACATGGCATAGCATTGGTATAATTGGTGAAATTAGAGTAATAGAAGGCCACCTTTTCTCCCAAAAATCCCCAAGATTCAATACAAGTGTGAATCCTCTTGAAAAATTAAATATTAGTGTTGATTTTTCCTTTCATCATAGTTTTACCCAATGTAATTTATTCTAAGAAAACCCAAATTTAAAAACTTAAGCAAATCAAGGTGAAATAATAAATTTCCATAAAAATCACATGGATTCGGTGACAAGGACAAGATCCTACGGCGGGATCGCTCCCCGAGGAAAATTTCCACCTGGCATACCTAACCTCCATTAAATCCCACCTGGATGATATTTCCTCTCATCTTCCCATGTTCCATCATTCACCTTCTATCTCTGTCTCGACGGCTTCCTTTCGGTACAACTCAATCTCCTCTTCTATCCTTCCCATGCTTCTTTTTCTATGGACTCGTTCATTCATAATTATGGTCTCTACAAGATTGATTATGAATCCTCACTAGTTTTGTACTACCCCTTCGTGCCTAGATGGCTCATTCCACGGCCTTCCTCCATGGATTTTTCATTTTCCTTGTTTCTCTGCTTTCACTCCTTTGTTCTCTAATGTTCTCTTAGTTCCCTCAAACCCCTCGGCCCTTACCTTGCTTTGTCTCATCTACAACCATCTCCTTTCTCTAGCACTCATGGCTCGCAATATCTCCTCTTTCCGCTCCAGGAGCATATGTTGCTGATATTCTGGCTCTCATTTCATCTCTGCAATAAAGGACTCAATGGAGGCTTATCATGCCCACATTCTACATAAAATACAAGTGGAAATTGATTTGGTTGAAGTAGATGCCAGGGTCCTCATGCATTTCGTATCCAATGAAGAGGTCATGAACAACGCTCACTCCTGGGTTCCTGACCCTGGTTTAACGTGAAATAAATAATCACATTATTTTAATACCATTGATCTCTATTGGCACCTCAATATGCTTATGGGCATACTTCTAGTAGAAAGGCACAAATCTCACCAAGAAATTCTCCTACAGTTGGATGATGTGCAGCTATAGATGAAGTTGGTGGACCACGCGATTAATTTAATGGTAGAGAAGCTAAATGGAATGGACCTGACCAATCTGGATTTTCCTCAGGCCCAAGTTCCTGTGGTTGATGACCACCCTCCTTTAGCTTAATTCTCTCATGCTTTTCAATTTATTCTAAATTTTTATTAGTTTTAGAGGCATGGGAGATTTGGCCCCACCTCCTTTTAGTTATCATTATGCTAGGCAGACTCATATCATACTTTCATCATACATCTATAATTTTTGTTACTCTCTACTTTATAGACTTAAAAAACAATGGTTTTCCAATCCTGTTAAGCTAAACAAACTGCTACATTGTTGTTGGTATAGTTTCCCTTGCATTAGGCCAACATCAAGGGTTTTAACAATACTTTATTAAGATAATACAAATGTTATGGATAGTTTAAAATCAAAATTAAAAAAAAAAATCCCTAAAAATGAACTCACCGAAAAAAATTAAGTTTGTGAAAAAATTAATGAATTTTTATAAATAAATAAATAAAACTTTATAAAATTGTTTTGACTTAAACCATGACCTACCATTAAAATAGCACAATGATAAAACATAGTAAAAAAAAACTAAGACTTCTGAAATGACTTCGCTCGTGACCAAATTAGGTTTTATAATTGACTCATCCATCAACCTTGCTAACATGATATTAAAGCAACACAATTAGAGAATATGGAAAACCTAAATTTTCATAATTGACTTGACAAAAGCCATAATAACAAAATGCATTTAAAGTAATACAATGAGAAAACCTCAAATATCAAAAAGGGAAGGAATGTATTCATAATTGATCTGACATAAGCCATGAAGGAAAGTCTTCATAATCGAATTGACATAATCCATGATAACAACATAGCGTGGCGTTGCTATGATTGGTGCAATTAAAATAACACAAGGCCTCCTTTCATTGATACCAATTTGTGGTAATTTTTTCTTTGATTGTCAAAATTTAGTGATATAGGACGTCAAAGTTCCCATCGATTTGGAACACTGACCAATTTTTTAACAATCTAGATTGATTTAGAATTGGGAAAAATCCCTTGGGTTTCCATTCCACCATGCATGGAACTTGGATCATGGTGGAATTCTAATCATCCTTCAAATTTCTACAATATTTTTATCAAATTTATGACCAAAAAGAAGGTCATTTTGCAACAATATTAGCTTACTCCATTACATTATTAAAGGGAACATTTTTGTCCTTAAAAAGGTCATTTTTCTACTAGATTAACTTACTCCATTAAATTGTTGAAGGGCACAGTTTTTAGTTTAAAAAGGATCCTTTTATTACAATATTGGCTTACCCAATTACATTGTTAAAGTGCACATTTTTAGACAATGTGTTTAGTGGTTAGATAAATATAGTCACCACCCTTATGTTGAAAGCAATATCATGTAGGTGAAGATAGCCATAGTCTAAATATGCTATGAATTGGCCTTTTTCCGACTACTCAAACTAGCAGGGAGGAAACAAGCATTTTGTTCCCTGAAATCTAGCAAGAATCATTTTGGATTGATGAAATTACAAATATTCTAGATCTATTAGGGGTATTCATGGGTGTTGACTCCATTTTTTCATTGAAAACAACAATTTAATCAAATCCCAAATTGCGATTTTGGTAAAGATTGTCTAACGAGATTTCGATGATCACAAACCAGAAAAGGTCAAAAATGTATAATGCTTATCCTTCTTTGGTGAATATATCAAACGCTAATCTACTTTAACAAAAAATAATATAGTTCCAATTGTGTGTGTATATTAGTGGAAACTTTGAGTAGTTGTTGTTATGAAGGCATATGGCATCCTCCTCCCTTGTATGGGATTTCCCACATGGGTTTCTTCCACCCTTATTAATAGGATCAGTTATAAGGTTTAAATATTGGCATGCATACGCCTCCCTTGTATGAGGTTTTCCACATGGGTTTGATCCACCCTTGTTAAAAAAATGTCGATCATATTGGTTTGTATACTCATCTATATCCTTTTGAGGGTTGTTGGTCAAAATTAACAAAATACGATTTGAGCTCACTTCGTACTAGCAATATCCATCCTTTTGAGGCTTGTTGGTCAAAATTAACAAAATACGATTTGAGCTAACTTTGTACTAGCAATATCACCCCATAGTTACCACAATTGTATGAGGTGGGCCTAAGAATTCAGCTTTACACTCACTCATTAAATCCTCATCTCCTCCATACTTATCGTAGAAGGCCTTTTTAGGTGCAAAAAAACCATTGTTATAATTTAGAAAAATGACTATTTTATATTTTTGTTAAGAGAAAGAATAAAAATAAAGAGAGATATACTTTTTTAAAGCTAAACTTAACACATCTTGTGAAAGTTGAAGCCAAATATCAAACTTAAATCCACCTCAAATCCCATGAAAGACACCCCCAACTTTGTAAAAATTGAAAATAGTTTCTAACCTTATAGCCATTTGCTTGGGGTTCTCCTCATAATGACCATAATTGTTAGGGACCTAACCTCCCTAACCCCTCACGTAGGTAGAATAATATATTTTCCATGTAATAAAGGCTTACATTAGTTAATAAGACTTATTTAATAATGTGAACAAGACTAATTTTAAGAAGACTTAATAGAAGCTTTTGCTTCTAGAAAGATCTTCCTCTAGAATGTTCTTTAGAATATAGAATTAGTATAAATAAGAGTAGGATGCATGATAAAGTCTTGTCTTGAGAATTATTGTAATAGAGTGTTTCTTTGTTTGACATTTCCCCCACAAAGAGGTAAGTGAGAATTGCTTCCTAACAATAAATGTATCATTTTTGGTGATGTGGTTCTCTACATTTTGTTGTTTCGTTGGTATTTGCTGCAATATTTTGTTGTTTTCTTATTATAATACATATGGTACCTAAAAAGTGGTATCAGAGCACTTTCCTTTGTGGAAATTGTGGGAATTTTTTTCCAGGGTAGAGACGTGTACTTTTGATGTCTTTAAAGCACAAAGATATGTCGTTCAGTAGGTAAAACTATGGTGGGGAAAACTACACACATGAAATACACACAATTTCACAAGGTTACTCAAAACAGGTGTTTCACCTTGTTGGAAACATATATAACACATGTTGGTACCCTTCAAGTAGTATTGCCTCGGATATAATTTGTACATGGCCATCACTCACATGTACTTTTAGGTATATCGGGAGTCCCCTAGGTATCCTAAAACCATCTCTAGATCATCGGATCGACCAACTGACTCCTATAGTGACACCGAGCACAAAACTTAGGAAGATACTCTCAAGTACCTGAGTAATCGGGTATTATGGATAAGGGTATGGTCGAGCATCGTTAGTTGGTGCCCTGAGATATTAGGTCGAGTACTATTGTTTGACCCTACACGTGTATCAGAGAGTTTTAGCACAGGGAAAACCCTTGTCTGTAGGAATCCTGAAAACCCTAACCCTTGGGAAAGAAATGAATAGAAAAGGAGTAGACGAGATTTATTATCGCGCAATCCTGCCTCATGCATTCTGGTTTTGAAATTCCTACAGAATTTTTCCTATTAACAATTTGGGCACTTCATAACTATAGTATTCTTCAGGTTGGAGTATAACTCTACAAGAGTAAAAAAAAATTAGTGGTCCCACCGGCACCCTTATTTGGTACCTATCCCATTGAATTCCTCTCTTCACCCTAATCACCATGATACCTGTCATTTTTAATATTTTTTGTCATGAACCCAACCTCCTTCCTAGCACACTTATCTGCGACCTATCCCATTGGATTCCCCTTTTCACCCTAATCATCATGGTACCTATCACTTATAATCCTTTTTTTGTCCCACCCACCCTTCCTGAAACCCTTATTTGACAACTATCCCATTGGATTCCCCTTTTCACCCTAATCGCCTGATCTATATCACCTATCTGCCTTTTTTCAATGGACCCACTCCCCTTTCCAGGAAACCAAACTTTCCACATGGCCACCACTCGCACCCAAGAAATGAATCCAAAATAAAATAGAACAAGGCTCAATTTGATCATTTCGAGGAACAAGTCCAAACCCAATTTTCCAAAGTAGAAGGCCTATTTGACCACTTAGAGAGAAAATTTGACACCCTCAAGTCCACTCTCAACTAGTTTTTGAATCGATCATAGGACCCCCTTTCCCTGAATAACCCTCCCAAGTAGATGGTATTGACTCCTCCCATACTATGGCATTTTTTTCCAATCCCTTTCATCGTGAACCCCGTCTTCCCTGAGTTGAGGTCAATAAATTTGATGGCTCTGATCCCATGGGATAGGTCACCCAAATGGAGAATTATATTTATTTGAATGGAATTACTGATGGGTTGGTCAAACTACATTATGTTGTTCTCTATTTGGATCATGAATGCTCGCAATCGTGGCAATGGCGTAAAAATGCATGACATGGGTATGTTTCTTGGACCCATTTTCTTGTTGAGCTTTATGAACACTTTGACACCAAAACCCACTATTCAAGTTGTTCGACCAAGTTGAAACATTCTAGCATAGTGGAAGACTTTATAACCACCTTTGAGCACTTACCTTTCATAATGGAGGGCATGGCAGATGCCTTTTCAGGGAATGTTTTATCAATGTCCTAAAGGATGAAATATGCACCCAGGTCCTCATGGATTTCCCCCAGACTTGATTGGAAGCTACTAAACATGCAAAAGAAGCACAATAAGTTGTCTTTTCCGAGAATATAAAACCCTTTTTTCTTCCCCACCCTATACCTACCAATCTTTCCCCTCATTCCACCCCTCTCAAAATCCAAAAATTAACTCAGGTAAAAATGGTTGAACGTCAACTCAAGGGTCTTTGTTATAATTGTGATGAAAAATATTTTCTTGGTCACAATTGTAAGGAACAGAAGTGTTCTATGGAAATTTCTAATGATGATGTTGACGAGAAGGATGAAGCTTCCCTTGTGGAAGAGCTACCCCCAATAGATGATACCACTCTGCCCGCCAATCCACCAGAACTTGAACTATTGATTTCATTGCATGCCCTCACTAGATTCTCCACTCCCCAAACCCTCAAGCTCATTGAATACATTAAGCATAGTAAATTCATAATCCTTTTTTACAGTGGAAGCACCCATAATTTTATTCACCTTCGCATTTCCCGACAAAACAATTTATGTATCTGTGTCGTCAAAAAAATTCAAATCATGATTTCCAATGGGGGTTCCATGAAATGTGGTGGGTGTTGTGAAAATATGCACCTACAAATTGGTCGGTACCACCCAAAATATCATATGTTTTCTATCGACATGGGTGGTTGTGACATTGTGTTGAGTGTTGAATGGTTACGCATTCTAGGCCCCGTCCTCATGGATTTTAAATAATTAAACATGAAATTCCAATAAGAGGGACAACAGTATCAAATCCAAGGCAACACAATAGGCTCCCATGAAATCACCAGTTCCCATTGAATGGAAAATATCCTCAAAAAATCTCGTTCGGGCATTATTTCAGAACTCCATTCCATTCAAGCAGTTGAGACACCCTCTATGCATCCTAACCTCCACTCTGTCCTCTTCCAACACCAATATATTTTTACTACTCACTGTGGACTTCCCCCTTCCCGTGGTTTTCATGATCATTCCATCCCTCCAGTCCCAAGAAACCTTCCTCCCAATGTTTTCCCTTATCGTCATCCCTTTGCCTAGAAGAATGAAATTGAGAAAAGTGTTCAAGAATTGCTCGAAGTGGATGTTATATGTCCTAGTATCAGCCCATGTTATTCTCCTGTGGTCATGGTACTCAAAAAAGAAGGAACTCGGTGCATGTGTCCATACTTTTTCTCCCTGAACAAACTCGTAATCAAAGAAAAAATTTCCATTCCTCTCATTGATGACATGTTGAATGAATTGAGTGGTGCTCAATACTTTACTAAACTTGATCTTCATTCTTGCTACAACCAGATACGTATGAAAGAGGAATACATTCCCAAGACTGCATTTAGAACTCAGGAGGTTCACTATGAATTCTTGGTCATGCCCTTTTTCCTGTGTAATGCTCCCTCCACTTTCTAGAGTCTCATGAATCATTTCTTCTATCCTTTCCTCCATCAATTTGTCTTAGTTTTCTTTAATGATATTCTCATCTATAGTAAAACTTAGAATTCTCATCTCTCCCATGTGGACCAAGTTCTCCATCTACTCTCTCAGCACAAAATTTCCTCAAATAGTCTAAATGTTCCTTTGGAGCCTCGAAAGTGGAGTACCTAGGTCATGTTGTTGGAAAGGATGGTGTGTGGGTGGATCCTAAGAAAATTGAAGCTATGAATAATTGGCCTCTCCCTACAATTCTTAAGAGCTTGTGTGGTTTTCTAGGTTTAATAGACTATTATCACAAGTTTGTTCAGAATTATGGCGAAATTGTGGCACCTCTCACTGCTCTCCTTAAAAATAATGTTTTCACTTGGACTCCAACCATTGTTCAATACTTCCACGCCTTTAAAGAGGCTATGTGCACAACTCATGTCCTGGAAATTCTTGACTTCACCAAGAATTTTGTCCTAGAATGTGATGCTTCATGGAAAGGAATTGGGTCAATCCCCATGCAATATGGAAGGCCTTTGGCTTTCACTAGAAAACAACTTTTGGAGAGACATTTGGGCCAATAAACATATGAAAAGGAAATGTTTTCTATCCTACATGTTGTGAGTCTATGGCATCCTTATCTATTGGGGAAACGCTTCCAAATTAAAATTTATCATCAAAGCCTCAAGTATTTTTTGGAACAACAAATTTCATCCCTAGAGCAACAAAAATGGGTGACCGATATATTTGGATATTATTATGATATCATTTACAAGAATGGAAAATAAAATTTGGTTGTTGATGCTCTTTCCAAGAAGTATGAAGAAGAAGGGTCCCTATTTTCCCTCTCCTTCGTTGTATTATATTGGCTCCAAGTTGTTCGCTAAGAATGGTTGCAAGACCCCAAACTTTCTCACCTGATCCAATAATTGCAACACCATTCTCAAGCTTCTGCAAGGTACTCTTGTCACAAGGAAGAGATTCTCTACAAAGGTCGTTTGTGTTTAAGAAAATGGTCACAACTTAAATCCACGGTGCTTTCTAAGCTTCATGCTTCACCCACAACTGGGCATTATGAGTTTACTAAAACCTATGAATGGGTTAAACATTATTTTATCTGGAACGGTATGAAATAGGATGCCTGCACCTTTGTGTATGAATGTGATACCTTTCAATGAAATAAGGTAGAAACAGTCAAAGCTCCAAGAACACTCCAACCGCTTCCAATTCCCCCTTCTATTTGGAGGGATATTTCTATGGATTTCATTGTTGGCCTACCTAAATAGGGCAATAACTTAGCCATCATGGTGGCAGTAGATCATCTTTCAAAATATGCTTATTTTTGTGCTCTTCGACACCTGTTCACTGCATCCACAGTGGCTCATTTTTTTATGGATAATATATTCAAACTTCATTGCATGTCTCAATCTATTTTCTTTGACCGAGATCCAACTTTCACCAGCAATTTTCGGCAAGAATTGTTCAAGCTCTAAGGAACCTAATTGCATCTCAGCACCACCTATCATCCCCAGACTGATGGCCAAACTGAAGTTGTCAACAAGTTTTTGGAAAAATAATTTTGTTGTTTTGAATCCAACCAAAAAAATCAGTGGGCTCAATGGTTACCCCTAGTTGAATGGTGGTACAACACATCTTACCATGTTGCTACTCACATGACTCCTTTTCAAGTAATCTATGGGAAAAATACACCATTGGTTCTCTCATACATGCCAGGTGTCTCTAAGATTCAAGAGGTTGACAAAAATATTGCAGTCTAAGAAGTCATTCTCCATACCCTCAAATAAAATTTGGTCATCTCTTAGAGTCGCATGAAGCAGCAAGAAAATCAAGGTCATTATGAATGTCAATTTTCTAAAGGGGGCCAGGTGGTTCTTCATATGCAACCCTATAAGAATACTTCACTCAAAAATTAACACTATCATAAACTTTCTCCCAAATTTTATGGTCCTTATACAATTCTCAAGAAAGTGGGGCCCATGGCCTACCAATTAGCTTTGCCCAGTAATTCTAAGCTTCATCTTTTTTTTCATGTCTCATGCTTAAAGAAAGTTATTGTAACTAAGTTCCAAACTCAAACTATTATCCCTTAGTTGGATGAAGAAGGTTCCATTTGGTTGTAGCCAGAAGCAGTCTTGGACCAATGAGAGTGTTGTATCCATCAGCAAACCATCAAGGAAGTGTTAGTTCAGTGGAAATATACAACTCCAAAAGATGCTACCTGGGAGCTAGCCACCATTCTACAAAAATTTCTTCATCTCAAGCCCTTAGGACAAGGTTGTTCTTCAAGGGGGAGGGAATGTTAGGAACCTAACCTCCCTAACCCCTCATGTAGGTATAATAATATATTTTCCATGTAATAAAGGTCGGAATTAGTTGATAAGGCCTATTTAATAATGTGAACAAGTCTAATGTAAGAAGACTTAATAAAATCTTCCACTTCTAGAAAGATCTTCATGTAGAATGTTCTTTAGAAGATAGAATTAGTATAAATCAAAGTAGGAGGCATTAGAAAGTATTGTCTTGAGAATTATTATAATAGAGTGTTGCTATGGTGGAGGTTTCCCCCTCGAAGAGGAAAGTGAACAATACTTCCCAACAATAAAGGTATCATTTTTGGTGATGTGGTTCTCTACATTTTGTTGTTCAGTTGGTATTTGCTACAATATTTTTGTTTCCTGCTTATTATAATGCATTTGGTACCTAAGAATCACATGCTTCTCACCACTAAAACACATGCAAGAGATCGTGATGATAGGATCCTACCCTAACTCCCTAAGTAGATATATAGGTTTCTATGTATGGAGGCCATCTATAGTACATAAGTTCCATTTAGTAATGTGAAAGTGATAATTGTAAGAAGTCTTAGTAAAATGTTTCTCCTGGTAGAAATTTTCTTCTTTAGAATGTTCTTAGGAGGAAAATATAACTATATAAAGAAATATAAGCAATGTAATGAGGTTTCTTGTGAAGTATATTATAATCACAAATCTTCTCATTGGAGATTCCCCCCTCAAAGAGGTGAGTGAACATTTATCTCGTCAATAAAGGTATAACATTTTGTGGTATTATGGTTCTTTTATTTCATATTGTTGTTGCAATATACCATTTCTACAATTAATATAGGTAAATTCTCTTATTTTTTCTCCGCATTTTGTAATTTACTAATAAATAAAACCAAAAGTAGTATCAAGGCACTTTCCTAAGGCAATATTTTAGATCATTTTTCAGGAGAGAGATGTACTATTGTTGGATCTCGCACATATATCAAAGGGCTATAGCACCTAGAACTCTCTTTCCCTCAAGACCCTTGAAATCCTACTCCATGTTGCTAGTCCATGAAATTCCTACATAAATAATTGTATTTAGAACTTGTGCATTTTGTCACTGAAAATCTTGCTTCCTACATAAATAATTGTATTTAGAACTTGTGTATTTTGTCATTGAAATCCATCTCAAGTTAGACTTCATTGTGAACTTTGTGCACATTGTTTTCTTCTAGTCTCCGGAAGAGATGATGGTTTTCAAGGTTTTGTTGGAAACCTAAATTACAACCTGGGTTAGCCCTAACATCCAACAAATGGTTCCATTGTCGGCTGGAACCCAGAAGAACAGATTGGAGGGGACTTGTTGGGAAGGATAGTGAAGAGAATGCAGTAGTATAAGGGGATGGTCATGCCATGGAATCCAACTAAGAAAGATATTGAAAGATGGTTAGCGACAAAAGAGATCGATTTTACCCAGAAAAACAATAGAAACCCTAAGTATACTCTGTGTTAGTATTTGGAAAGGTGTGTATTCACTGATCTTCATGAGTCTTTTCTGTTATTTTCTAGAGTTGTTGTGGGAGTGGATACTTATATTTAAGTACAATCATCCAACTAATCGGATAAGACCAGTAGAGTGGACTACTGAGAATATTGCGCAGCTAGAAATATTTAATAAGAAAATCATGCGTGAAGTGGATTTCTGGTTAAGCAGCATTATTGCAGGATTCATTACTGAGTTTGCAGTGGATACTGTGAAATATTACATTGTTTCATATCAAGAGTTTTTGAAAGTCCCAAGAGGAAGGTATATTATATCACTTTATACGTCGATCAAGATTTTTTGTGTGATAAAGGTGTGATGACAATGGAGTCATACAGCTAAATAAATTTGCGCGCATGGGGAGACTAGGGGAAACACTAATGAAGATTTGAGATATGGAGAAAGACATGGATAAAGGTCAGAAGAAGGAAGCAATGGACCCCATTATGATGTATGGATATCATATCAAGGAAATAATGGAAAGATCAGGAACGCCGTGCAGTGGAAGACACTACCAATATAAGATCAATAGGAAAAAGAGGGTGGTAGCCGAGCGAGAGGGATTGGACAGTGATGAATAAGAGGTAGAGGATATTTGTGCTATGGGGAAGATTGAGGAAACATTGTGTGCCACATATGAAAGGAAAATCATATGTCAAGGGTCTGACGCAAAAGAATACTCTACATTCCAGATCTGAATTAGTGTGGAACCCACAACCCCATGTGTGACTAAGACATCTAAAGATAAAGAACCAGTTAGAAAAACAACAATTAATAGTAGAAGGATTTTAGTAGGATGTGGGTCCAGTGGAAATTCAAGTGGAAGTTTGAATTCATCTAGCAGTAGTTAGTTATCTACATCGTGTGGAGGAGGTAGAACAAAAAACTTTGCAATGGCAGGACAAGGTCCGACTATTCGGTTACCAGAGTTTCATGGAGAAGGGTCAGAGGACCCAGAGAAGAATTTATTTATTTGTAAAAATATTTGGGTAGTTAAATAGATCATGGATGAAGACACAAAATTCATGCATCTTGCAATCACATTCAGAAACCGCGAACTCGACTGATTTTTGAGCCTCATAGTAAACAGTCCACAAGGAGCACCTACAACCGTCACAGATTTGAAGAAGGCACTAATCAATGAATTTCAGTGACCAAGTTCAGAATATCAGTACATGAATGAGAAGATAAAAATCAAACAAAATATAGAGGAGTCGGTGTGGGAAGTTGATTAGAAGTTCAAGAGTTTGAAAGGTAAGTTGAAATTTCCTAAAACAGACATGCAGCATAGACAGTTATTTATAAATTCATTGTTACAACATTTTAAGTACCCATTGAGGAAATAGAAGTTCCACTTAGTATGAGGCTCTGCAATCATCCTTACAACTAGAAGAGAACTAGTATAAACATACAGATCCAGTTTTAGAAGAGCTGAGAGCAGATCTTAATAATATGACATTTCAGTTAAATGAGAACAAAGGCAAGGAGAATAAGGAAGTTTTATGGTGCACCTTATGCAGAACAGAAGGACATCATAAAAGAGTTCCCAACATTTGCGCAGTATTTGGGAGAAGAACTGCCAAATCTCTTACCCACAAGAGGACCATGGTGTGAAATATGTAGAACACGTGGACATGATCCCTATCATTGTCCCATGATGCAAAAGTATCAAACAGTGCCTAAGAGTACATTCTGTAATTTCTACAAGTTTGTAGGACATGAAGACAAGGATTGTCGAAATTTGGAAATGATGAAGGAAAAGACCTCAGATGCTTATAGGATGTAGGATGAATCAATGATAGCTCCACCTACACAGCAGTATAATAATGTGTAGCATTTCCCAGCACCACCTCAATATAATCAGGTACCACAGTATAATACACTCTGCATAGATAATAAAGGCAACGGAGGAGGATTCATAAGAGGAGGATGTGGAAGAGGAGGATTTGGAAGAGACAAAGGCTCGGTAACCTGCCATAAATGTCAGTATACTAGACATTATGCAAGGGATTGTCCACTTCCACCAGCGACATGTATGTATTTTCTGTTGATTAAGGTTGGTTGTCATTGATGTCAACCCTTGAAGAAAGACCCGTAGCACAAAGGTTTGGGTAATGGACCCAATAGTGTTTGATGTAAATATCACTCATTATTGTTTTGTCATGGTTGATAAGAAGTAAATATGGATGAACTCCAAAGTGGTCCCCTTATGGTGAAAGCCCTCATGGTAAGACGCTTTGTGGAGTAAGAGAACCTATGCTTAATTATGGAATAATGAGATGAAGGAAAGTGAATTTGTCAGGGAAAATATCCTAGATGGATATTTCTTGTCATTTTATTTCCGGTGGTATGTGGAACGTCACATAATTCCTCACGGTTAGAGAGTTATGGCCATGAGAAGTTGGAGACCCCAGGTTTGGGTAATGGACCCAAGTTTGTTTGATGGGTAA
>SNQJ01S0091247.1:0-28049 GCA_010110895.2 Picea sitchensis | reverse complement strand
ATTCTATTTTATTGAAAGGTCTTATTAATATTGACCTTTATTACATCCGAATACATTGATCTACCTATGTGCGGGTTAGGACCTTAACATTCATATTCTGACACGGGATTGGATAATTGGAAGCAGTGCTTACATGAGATATCTACCAGCAGATGTGCAAGAATGACGTGTGCACTAACATGGGTTGGCAAAGAGGTAAGAGAACCTCCAAATTTTCATGGTTTAAATTATTTAGAATAATTTTTAACAAATTTTGAGACAAAAGTTTTAGAAAGTCATAGGTTACCAGTTTTAGACATTTCCTTGAAAGAAACACCTACACTTTGGTGGGGTACTCATAAAGAGAAGATCGATGATTGGTATCAATGCAAAATATTATTGCGCATTAGATTTTCCACAGAACGGGAGAATAAATATATGGAGAAATGTGATGGAATAGGGCAACCCAAAGAAAATATAGACACATGTATAACCCAATGGAGATTCGTACCACCATAGGAATGGCCACATCACTTCATTCATACATTAGAAGGAATCCCAAGGAATTGGTATACAGAATTGGAACTGCATAGAGGAACTATAAATTGGGAAGATTTGCAGCAGAACTTTGTCATTCCATTTTCATTTGAACATGAGAATTCAGTGATGGATGCAGCACCGAAATTGATAAAAGAGAATATATTTGAAGAACATGAAGTTGAAATTGTCACATGTTATCAGAATAAGAATATGAAAATAGTCAGATAGTTGTTACATTATTACCACGTCGCAGAAGATGACCCAGCAGAAGAGAACTCGTGCGATATTCAGATAACAGAAGTTGAAGGGGAAAGAGAAGTAGAAGGTCCACAGTTAGAGTCAGAAGAATTTGTTGCACCATTGAAGATAAAGAAGTTCAGTGTTGGAATAGAATATAATCCAAAGATTGCAAGTCTTGGTAACTATTGGGATAACCGAATAGTGGAAAGAATAACATAACTACTGTGTGAGTATAGTGACCTATTTCCAACGAATTTTTCAAAAATGAAAGGGGTGGCAGGAGAACTTGGAGAAATGAAGATCCATTTGAGACCATATGTCAAACCAATAAGACAAAGACCATACAAGATAAATCCAGTATATAAACAGAAAGTGAAGGCAGAGATTGATCAAATATTGGAGGTTGGTATAATAGAACCTGTTGAGGAATCTGAGTGGATTACCCCTATCATATTTCAGGAGAAGAAGCAAGGGGAAATAAAGATATGTGTAGAATTGAGGAAGTTGAATTGTGCATGTATGCATGATCCCTTCCCTACTCCATTTATAGATGAAGTATTAGAAAATGTAGGAGGACAAGAAGCATACTCATTTACTGATATATTTTCAGGGTATCACCAGATCATAATAGCACCAGAGGATTGTCATAACAATACATTTGCAAAACAATGGGGGTCATATTAGTATATAGTGATGCCTTTTGGATTGAATAATGTCCCTGCTATTTTTTCAAGGGTAGTGGTAGCTGCATTTAAATATTTTATACATAAGTTTTTGGAGGTTTATTTGGGTGATTGAACAATATTTAGATTATTAAAGGATCACGTTGAAATTTTAATATTGATGCTAGACATGTGTAGATAGTGTCAAATTTCCTTGAACATTAAGAAATTCATATTCAGTGCATTGTTTGGAATTTTTCTAGCGCATGTGGTGTGTAAATAGGGTCTGTTGGTTGATCCTACGAAGATTGTTGTCATTGTTAATTTACCACCACCTAAGTCAGTGTGTCAATTAAGAGCTACACTTGGTCATACAGGTTACTATATAAATTTCATAAGGAGTTATGCACAGATTACTGCACCCATGGAGAAACTGTTAAAGAAGGATATTAATTTTCAATGGAATGATGAGTGCTAACAGAGTTTGGACATATTAAAGGAGAAAATGGTGACAACACCAATTTTGGTGTTTCCAGATTGGTCAAAAGAGTTTCATGTTCATGTGGATGCCTCTTTAATAGTGTTGAAATATTGTAACTACAAAGAGTATTCTATTTATTATCGATGTATTATTCATTAGATCAATCCCCTTTTGTGGATTGATCATGTCGAACATTGTAAATGACCAAATCCCCTTTTGCAGATTGGTCAAACCCTAATTGTAATATGCAGAATGAGAAGTTGGCCCCGAGAGTAAATTAAGGTGGTTCTAACCACCTAGAATGAGAAGCCATCCCTTCTAGTGAAAAGACACTTCCTTACAGCACCTGCCAGATTGTATAAATAAAGGAGGCTAGCGCCTCATTTTTTCACTCACTCACTCGATCATCCAAAGCGCAAGTTTTTGGTTTATTCTCTTGGCATTGTATTGGCTATCTATATTAAGGAAGTTTTTGTTGGTTTTTCTCCCCCATGAGGGTTTCCCGGGATAAATGATGTGTCTCTTGTGATTTTGTTTTTCTCAGTGATCCTATATATGTTATGGTTATCTAGTGAATTGAAAAGAAACCTAATAATAGCTTAAACTCTAAAAAATAACACTTGGATCAGTACTAACACAGCTAGGAGAAGCTAAAATAGATCACCCAATAGTATTTGCAAGTAGGAAATTGTCAGAGTCAGAACAGAATTATAATAAAACAGAGAGAGAAGGGTTGGCTATGGTATATGCATTGCAAAAGTTCAGACATTATTTGTTAGGCCAACATTTTAAGATGTTCACAGATCAATCTTCTCTTAAATACATGGTCAACAAGTCAGTGTTGGGGGGAAGAATATGTATATGGTTGTTTTTATTTCAAGAATTTGATTTTGAAGTAGTTGTGAAGCCTGGAAGATTGAATGTAAGGCTAGATCATCTGTCTAGGATAACTAATGGAGAGGAACCAAGCAGCTTGGAGGACAATTTTCTTGATGCACAACTCTTTTTAGTGCATATTGCAAATGAATACTTTGTTGATATCATTGAAATTTTTAGTACGGGATTTTCTCCAAACGAATATAACATTGCGCAGAATAAAAATTTGGTGGTTAGAGTTGCAGATTACCAACTTATTGCAAGACACTTGTATAAACTAGGTGCATAAAATATTCTAAGGAGATGTGTCATGGAGCATGAACGTCATATTATATTGGCAAAAGCACATCAAGGAATAGTTGGAGGAAACTGTGCAGGGAAGGCTATTGCGCAGAAGATATTGTGCACAATATTTTGTTGACCAATAGTTTCTAAAGATGAAAAGGAGTATTTCCAGACTTGTGATGTCTGTCATAGGTTAGGAAAGCCATCTAGGAGGGATGAGATTCCATTAAAACCGCAGGTAACTCTTAAAGTGTTTGATAAATGGGCAGTAGAATTTGCAGTTCCAATTAATCCACCAACTAGAATATCAAGAGAAAGGTATATCATTAAAGTGACAAAACATTTAACCAGATGGGATGAAGCAGTAGCAGTAAAATATTGCAGCGCAGAAACTGCAGTGCACTTCCTGTTTGAACAAGTAATTACAAGATTTGGATGCCCTAGAATTCTTATGAGTGATCACGGAACTCATTTTATCAACAGTACCATTCAGAAAATGACTAAATAATTTGAGATACACCATCATAAGATCACTCCATACCATCATCAAGCTAATGGAACAGTGGAAGAAATTAATAAGATATTGGAGAATTCCTTAACTAAGATTTGTAATGTAAATAGGGATGATTGGGATCTGAAGATACCAGGAATCTTATGGTCCTATAGAACTACATGTAAGAAACGCATAGGGCAGACACCTTTCATATTGGTGTATGGTTAGGAAATAATAGTTCCTTTGGAATATTTGATACCTATTCTACGCATTGTAGCCATTACAAACATGACAAAAAGAGGCGCAAATCAAGAAATATTGTCTCAACTCATAGAGTTAGAAGAGGACAATATATGGTTGGTTTCCATCAAGAAGTGCAGAAAGCTAAAGACAAAGCTTGGCATGATAGAAACATCAAGAAGAAAAAAATTAAGGAAGGATATATGGTTCTCCTCTATGACAGTAAGTACTTACAGCACCCAAGAAAATTCAAGATGCATTGGCTAGAGCCATATGAGATAAAATTTATCACAAATGGAGGTGTTGTACAGTTGCAGGATCTAGTAGGCAAAGAGATTCAAGGATTGGTGAATGGTAGTTGATTGAAACTTTATAGGGACAAATAACCCAGTAAACATTAATAGATGTAGCGCAACAAATTAGAATTATACATATTGTATATAGTAGGAGTTAAAAGAAGAAAAAGAAACAAAAAATAAGACAAATACAAAAAGATGAAGTAGATAGATAAGTGGTAAGAATGCAGTTAGAAGAATATAGAGTGCAGAAGAAATTAAGTGGTATGAAAGAACATGAATACACTGCATGCCAGACAAAAGTGACCAGGAAGAAAAAGAAGCTCGTCGATACAGAAAGTGGTTGGAAAAAGAAAAAGTGGTGATAGAAAAAGTACAGCGCGACAGAGCATTTATTGCACGACGTATAAAACCAGGAAACGTGAACAAGAAGACTCATTGTGACTTTGTGAAAATGAGAGCTAAGGAAGAGAAATCAGTGTGAGCGGGTGATTTTGAGGTGTTCAGTGAATATTCAAAGCAACTTTTTCTAGATTTAGCGAAATGGCGCCACCAAAGGTCAGAGCTCCCAGCCGAGTTGCAAGAAAGACATGCAATGTCACGATATCGCCACTAGATACATCAGCCAAGGGAGTAAACTTGAATCATCCAGAGGGAGTGGTGGAAGTGGATTATATTCCTTCACCAGTTATCGATATGGTTAGTCCCTAGATGGTAGAGGAGCATGTTCCATCGATAGAGGAAATGGATGTCGATAAGTGGGACGAAACACAAAACCCTAGTATAGAGCAAAACCTTGTACAACAACTTGTATTAGGAATGTCACAGTAGTTAGATGAGAAATATGATGAACGAACAGAGTCAGGTGAGCCTAAAGAATACGCTGAAGCAACGCAACACCCTGTAGCAGATCCAACGCAGCAATCATAGGAACAAGTATAGGTGGAGGATATTACAAGAAAGCAGAACTCATACATAGAAGAAGATGAGGAAGAAAACCAAGAAGCAGGGCCATCAACAGGAAAGAGGAAAACTAGGGAAAAACATGCCATGCACACCAAGCTAATAGAAGGAGTTAACGCAGTTATTACCACAAATACATGATGGAGTCAAAGTAGTTGGTGACATGTTAGGGTCTGTGAACAAACTAAGGTATGTTGATCATGATGTGACAGACAAAGACAAGTTCCCTAAGTTTGTGTAGCAAGTGTACATGGGGAGAAAAGGGTAGGATCCATCAGGGGATCTCATTTTGGAGCTGAAATAGTAGATTGCAGGACTTTATAACACATGGATCATGAACCTTCTAGATATTCCTCATTCTGGGAAGTGAAAGGATGTAAATGCATGTGTTAAACAACTATTGGCACTAGTACATGGAAGTATCTTATGGATGGAGATTAAAAGCATGTATCAGTAGATGTAGACTTAATTGCATAGATCACGGGTTTACTGACGGATGGAGAAAAATGAGAGCACTATTTGAATGAAAAGACAAAGGAAAAATATTTAGCAGAGGAGATGAAGAAGAAATATGGCACTAAGAGAGGATCCTAAGGAATAATCATTAATCGAATCAGTGAACCAACAATGAGATTAGTGACGAAATTGATGGAATGTAAACTTTTAAGGAAGTGTCATAAGGAAGAATCCCCTACAAGAGTTATAGTAGTAGTTGCATGGGGCGCAAAGGGGATTCTACTTAGTTGGGCCCCTTACCTATTAAAATTATTCTTGAAGGACTAGAAGGATGCACAAGATTTAGGCACATAGTTTCATTACTCCTGGTTGATTATATTGATAGCCTTGGTCGGGTTCGGAGAACTGAAATACAGTATATTTTACCATAGGATAGGAAAGTGTCACGCAACAAAGTATACAACACTATGGCACACTTCATATCCTAAGAAAAGGAAAATTCCAGCATTTTCTCCATGTTGTTTTAGGAGTTGCAAGAAAATTTAGATAGTACATGGAGAATACCACCAGAAGTGGTGAGGGATAACCAAGGGAAAGAAAATTTTAAGTCTTTCAGACATAACATGTGGATCTGGGACAAAAGGGATCCTAAGAAGGAGTGGCTATAGTTAAGGTATTGTGTTACAGGAGAGGAAGTGCAGTAGGCCATGAAAGATTGACCTAAGGAATAGAAGGTGCAAGTGATTCCAAAGAAGGTATCAAAAGCTAAGAAGCAAGAAAAGGTTGGCCCTTCAAGACAATCAACTATCTCAACAACCAATACAAGGAAAGAAGCAGAGGGCACCAAAGAAACAGGGGGTAGTACAACTATTATAAAACCAAGAAAGAAGAATACTATCCCAAAGCCTTCAACGCATAAGGAGAGCGCAAGAGAACCAAATGGAGGAGCAAAAAAGGATACAAATACTCCTATGCCAGAGGAAACAGGAGGTGGAGATCTTCCAGATATGGAGATACCAGTTAAAACTGCGTAGATAGAGACTCTTCCAATGAAAAGGAAATTCTTGCAGACAGGAGGACAGCGCAAGAAAATGAAGGAGCATAAGGGAATTCCTGAGCTCACACTGATAGAATATGATGCAGAATTGGTCGTGGAGAAATTGAAAGACCGCACAGTAAAGGCATGGTATGATCTTGAAAAGAAAAGGGATGAGATAGTCAAGAAGTTGACAGAGGTTAAGGATGTACTGGAGAAATTGCAAATTACTACAGTGCAGCAGAAACAACATGCGCAGCAACAACAAACTCCTCAAGAAAGAATAGTTCCATCACAGGAGACGATACAGATAATAGCTATGGGGAATGACAATTTCAATATCACTCAAGAGATGTTGCAGGTGTATGAGGAGATAGCACAGCAGACATTAAATGAAATAGATCATTTGGACTTGGCGTTGCCCAAGGTTCCAATGAAGGTGTTGTATAAACTTCAAATCAATGTCGTGCAGGAGATTCAGTCGAGGGCCCGCACAGATGCGACAAGTTTACAATTGGATAACGAAGTAAGTAATACACTGCAGCTGGCACTTAACCAGGTGCAATTAGAGAGAGATGAAGAAAAACAACGCACTTGAAGAATGGAGGAGCAAGTGGAAGAAGTGTTTAAAACAATTCCTGGCAGTGCGCAAGAAGGGAACATACCAATAGAGGAGAAGATTGAGAAGATAGAACAGGGTATGGAGGCTTACAGGAGCCACATTATGGAGTTGATTGAAATCCTAGCACCTAGCATGCCACCAAAAGTAAGAACACAAAGGGAGAAGGAGGATTCAGGTAATACAGAGACCATTGTGTAGAGCATCCAAGAAATCACATATTTGTATAATAGAAGCACGTAATTATGGACAGATATCCAGGAGGATGGAAAACTGCATGAGTTAGAACAAAAGGAAGAAGGTGTAAATATTGCGTTGTGAGACTTAAAGACGAAACAAAAGACGATGACAATATCAGATAGGCTGAAGAGCATGTAGAAAATGAAGAACTTGCAGGCAGAGATGAAGAGTATACAGGACGAAAATCAGTCAAGGAAGGCCCAGTTGGAACCACTACAAGAAGGCGCAAAATGAACACTTACATATATTGATGCAGCTAAGGGTTAGATTGAACAAGTTGGATTGGAGAGTGGAGAAGTGTTGAAGGATCATATTATTGTGCAAACTGTGGAGATTGTAACAGATAAGAGTGCATAATTAAAATCAAGATTTGAAGAAATTTCAAGCAGGTTCCAGGAGTTAGAGAAGTCGGTGCATGAGGCACGCGCTACCTAAGTGTCTCGAGACGAGCCACAACTGAGTGTTGGGGCCCTGTTGGCGCAGGCCATTTTAGGGAACAGTGCAGCAATTAACGAAGTAGTTAGGAAATGGACCATAAAAGGAGCGTGTTTCAGAATACAAGGAAAAGCAGCGCCGAGGAAGAAGGAAAGTCAAAGGAAGAAGGATGTGGATCAACCGCGCGCAGGAAGTTACAAAGTGAACAAACCTAATCCACATGGGGTTAGTGGGTTAGGGTTTTGGTCATTGTTGTAACGGGTATTTTACCCTTTTTGTAGTATAAATATGTATTGTGAGATCTGAGGAGATCAAGTTTTTGAGTCATGCTAGGAAGAATTATTTCTTGATCTATCTAGTTGTGGAACTAGTTTTGGAGATGAGTCTATTTTTTAGAGAAAGATATGCATTGGAATAGAGAGTAAGGTCGCAAGATGTGGATCTTGGTGCGGTCTTGTCAGCCTCACTATATTCACTTGTATTTTGATGTAATGTGTGCAGCACAATGAATTTGATGTAGAATAATAAAAGAGCGATGAACACCATATCTTTGTGGATGTAGCCCAAGGGGGGTGAACCACGATAAAACCTTGTGTCTTTGTGTGGAATGTTTTCTTTACTTCTGGTTTAGTTATGTTGAATGGATGAAAATGTTAGTAATAAAATGCAGCATGCACTAGAACAGTTAGGATATTTACTGCAAGATGAATTTTAATGAATGAAAATAGTTACAGAATGGTAGATATGGTTTTAATGTTGTATTGGAATAATATATTTGATGAATGTTGAGGTAAAAAGAATGTCTAGCATCCCCACAACAGCCTTCCTTCCAAGACTATAGACATATGGGTTCTACAGTCACCCATAATCCATCTCGGGTGAGACTTCATTGTGCACTATGTGTGCAGTTTTTCCTTATGGTCTCCAGAAGGGCGCATGGTCTGGCGCAGGGTTTTGTTGGAAACCTAAAGTAGAACTCGAGTCAGCCCTAACATCCAACACCTAGCCACATCCTTATTTGAGACCTACATCGACAGAGTTTGTGTCAATTTGATCATCACAGTACTAATCTCCAGTAATTATTTTTGGTGTACCCACTCGCCCCACTACCAAGCACCTATCCCAATAGACCTAGAACGCAGTGTTGATCATCTTGGTACCTCTCTCAACTAACTTTTTTTTTTGTGGACCCACATCTATATGGGTACCCAAGGTGCACAGCCAGCCACTAGAGTATCCTCCTTGGAAACTTAGTGTGATAAGTTGAAACACAAAATAGACCACAACCACTCCTCCCCCTAGTAAAATCTTGATGGCATTGATAACAAGCTCGTCAAACTAGAGTCGCTTATAGACTAGCTATCCAAATTCATGGCAATTCAAACTCAATCTGTGAGTTATTAGTGGTAGGACCAACCATCTGAAAATGAAGTACATGAATCATCCAATCAAATGGGGCTCACTCTACCCCACATGTTCATGGCCCTATGACTCAAATGTGGCATTGACTCCCTAAAGTGGATCTCAATAAATTTGATGGATTCGACCCCACAAGTTGGGTCTCTCAAACGAAACATTATTTTTTCCTACATGGAATCACAGATGACTTAAAGAAACCTCATGTGGGTGTCTTATATTTATATCCTAAACATTGGAAATGGTGGCATTGGCATAAGAACTCCCATCGAGGCTATATTGTTTGGAAATAATTTGTCTCAAACCTCTATGATTACTTTGAAACTAACACTCATTATTTGGGATGAATGACCAAGTTTAAACAATCTGGTACAGTCAAATAGTTCATCTCCACTTTTGAGAAACTATACATCCACACCAAAGGAAATTCTAATACATTTTTCCTATAATGATTTATTAATGATATGAAAGAAGAGATACGTGCACAAGTCTTAAAGGCTCATCCTACTTCTTGATTGGAAGCCTCTTAAAGAGCCCAAGAATCCCAAAAAGTGGTAAATTTTCAAATTAAAAATACACCCTCTATTCCACGTCCCCTTCCCACTATATCCCCCCTTACCAATACCTCTCCATCCACCCCTCAAGATCCACAAGTTAACCCATGCTGAAATTGTGGGGCGCCAACTTAAAGATCTATGATACAACTACGATGAGAAATATTTTACTAGGCATAAATGTAAGCAAAAAAAATCTTTAAGTCCATTTCAAAGGATATTTCAAATTATGAAGATGGATTTATACCTCAGGAGACTCTTCCTCCGCCCATTGATGACATTCCCCCATCTATTATATGGGATATGGAACCATAGATTTCCATGCATTCCTTGACTAGTATTTATGTTCCCCAAACCCTCAATTAGAATTGGCTACATTAAACATCACAAAGTCATTATCTTAATTGAAAGCATTAGCAACCACAACTTCATTCATTGATGTGTATCCTAAAAACAAACTACTACATTCATGATGTGAGAAACTTCCATATTATGATTGTTATTGGAGGTTCCATGAAATGCTATGATCATTGTAAAATATGTGGCTTCAAATGGGTGATTGTTCCTTGAAAACCCACATTTTTTGTAATGAAATGGGTGGTTTTTACGTTGTCTTGGGTGTTGATTGATTAAGGAAATTAGGGCCCGTCACCATGAATTTTTGTGAGTTATACATGAGTTTCCAGTAGGAGGGGCATCACTACACATTCAAAGTAATCAAATCCATTTATAAAAAAGCATCACCTCCCACCATATGGAAAAGCTTCTTAAAAGGGGGAATTCAAGAATTGTGGCTCAATTCCATGCCATTCAATCCTTTGAGATAACTTGTCAAACCATCCAACCTGACATGTAGATATTCTTAGTCAAACACCAATCAATCTTTAACACTCCCCAATTCCTACCACCATATATAGGTGAGAATGAGCACTCTATTCTTCTCATACCAGTTATCCTCCCACCCAATATACACACATATCACCATTTGTTTTCCCAAAAAAGTTAAATCAAAAATATTGTTTAGGTATTTCTAGCCACTAATATCATCTACCTTAGTACTAGCCCGTATTCATCATTGGTCATCATAGTCCTAATGAAGGAAGGAAATTGGTGCTTGTGTCCTAACTTTTTATCTCTCAACAAAATAACATTCAAGGATAAGTTTGTCATTCCTGTCATTGATTACCTTTTGGATAAGCTTAAATGTGCTCAATTCTTCACAAAACTTGATCTCTACTCAGGCTATCACCAAATTTCCATAAATGAGGTAGATTATGAAAACTAATTTTCACACTCATGCCAGCCATTATAAGTTCTTGGTGATTCCCTTTGGCCATTGAAATGCACCTTCCACCTTCCAAAGTCTCGTGAACAAAATATTTCATCCATTTCTATGTCATTTTGTCCTTGTTTTTTTTATGACATCTTGATTTATAGTAAAACTTGGCATGCCCATGTCACCCATGTGGATCAAGTCTTACAACTTCTTGTTAATCATTAACTCTTTCTCAAGATGTCCAAATGTTCCTTTGGTGTCTCTGGAGTGGAATATTTGGGCCATATTGTTAGTCATGACGGTGTCTACATGGATTCAAACAAAATTGAAGCAATGAAGTATTGGCCCCATCCAAAAGCTCTTAAAATTTTAAGAGGTTTTCTTGGTTTTACTGGTTACTACCAAATGTTCGTAAGGAACTATGGTAATATTACATCTCCCCTCACATCCTTTCTTAAAATTCTTTCAGTTGAAATGATGTTGCAGAACAAGCCTACCATGATTTGAATAATGTTATTTGTACAACCCCAGTACTCACTCTGTCAAAATTCACTAAGACCATTGTCTTGTAATGTAACCCCTTCAATAAAGGCACCAGAGTGGTACCCATGCAAAAGGGACACCATTGGCCTTTAATAGCAAACAATTTTGTGAGAGGCATTTGGGAAAATCAACTTATGAAAAAAAAATGATAAATA
This sequence comes from Picea sitchensis, assembly GCA_010110895.2. NCBI lineage: Eukaryota > Viridiplantae > Streptophyta > Pinopsida > Pinales > Pinaceae > Picea > Picea sitchensis. The sequence goes on along the minus strand of SNQJ01S0091247.1, from coordinate 16,264 downwards.
TACTACATGTTATGGATATTTGGCATCCATACCTGCCTAGGAAACATTTCCAAATTAAAACAAATTATTATAGCATGGAATACTTCATGGAGAAAATAATTTCATCCCCATAACAATAGAATTGGGTCACCAAAATGTTGGGATATGACTATAAAAAAAATTATAAGAATGGAAATGAGAATGTGGTAGAAAATTCTCTCTCTTGAACTTATGAAAATTATTATTCCCTCTTTTTACTCTCTTTCATAGTAGCAGACTGGTTGAATGATGTCCACAAATAATGGTCAACAAATCCCAAGACTACTCACCTAATACAACAAATTCAAATGGAACCCCATGCATATCAGGGCTACACTTGAAAAAATAAAGAGCTTCGTTGTAAAGGGAATCTTTATTTGGACAAGTATTCAACATTTAAATCAACATTGTTATCAAAAATCCGTGACTCTCCAATAGCAAGGCATTCAAGATTTCATAAAACATATGAAAGGATTAAACTTTCATTTTGGGGGGAAGGAATGAAGAAGGACATCCACACCATATTTATGGTATAATGTGACCTTTTCCAACAACACAAAGGAAAAATAGTAAAACCTCTAGGTGAAATACAACATTTACCCATTATGTTAGTTGTATGGACTAACATTTCTATGGAATTCATTGTGGGATTATCCAAATATTTCAATAAATATGTCATCATGGTTGTAGTGATTTCCTTTCCAAATATTCTCATTTTGTGCTCTACAACACCCCTTTGAAGTATCCATGGTCACTCAAGTATTCATGGATAGTATCATTAAACTCCATGGTATGTTGCAATCTATTGTGACAGACCATGACCACACTTTCACTAGCCATTTATGTCAAGAGTTGTTTTGGATCCAAGGCACTCCATTAAATCATAGATTTTCCTATCATCCCTAGACTAATGGTCAAACTAAAATTGTCAACAAGTTCTTGGAAGCATATTTGAGGTGCTTTACGTCAAAACAACAATCACAATTGGCTCAATGGTTACCTCTAGCAGAATGTTGGGACAATACAACTTATCATGGTACCACTTGAATTACTCCCTTTAAGGTTATCTATGGTCAAAATCCCCCATCAATACTATCTTACTTACTTGGACTCTCTAAGGTGCAGTAGGTAGACAAAACCCTCATAGTTCATGCCAACATTTTATACACTCTCAAGGATGATGTGGTCATGGATCCAAATAGGATGAGGCAGCGGGATGATCAACATCTTATGAATCTCATTTTGAAGAAGGAGATCGGGTGTTCCTTCATCTACATCCTTATAAGAAAACCTCCCTCAAAGACAACCTCCAATAGAAGCTTCCTCCCAATTTTTATTCCCCCTATAAGGTCCTCAAACATATTAGGCCAATGGCTTACAAATTGGAACTTTTGAGACACTCTAAAATTTATCTTTTCTTTCATTTATCCTACTTAAATGAAGTAGTCGGATCTAATTGTCATATTCAAACTAGCCTTCTAGAACTAGATGAATAAGGTTCCATTTGGTTGCAACCAAAGTTCTCCCTCAAAAACAAAGAGTGTCATCTCTCCCAACACACTATCAAGGAGGTCCTAATACAGTGGAAGGATATACTATTGTTAGAAAAACAAGATCATGAAACAATAAATAAATAAAATGCGGAAATAAAACACAGAAGATACACAATACAATACAGACACATATATATGTGGTTCACCCAGTGTGAGCTATGTCCACCATAGAAATTGCAAAGTCCTTCCTTTATTATTATCCAGCAAATGAAGGGATACAACCTACAGCACACCCGATGTAACTTCATATTCTTTCTCTCACAGTATCCTCCCCCATAATACAATATTTGCAATGATACATATCCACAATACATTTCCCTCATAAAAGAGGGTTTCTTTCTAGGGACAAAAACCCTAACATAACTTCTACCATCAGATCTGTGACCTTATAATGAACGGTCCAGATTTACTATGAAATTACAATATACATGTATAAGGAAAATTTTCCTTCAGAGGCTTCGCCCACGAAACCCCGTCAGGGGCCCGCTTGCCCCTGGACCCCGCAGGAGGTCCAAGCTCCCCCTGCACTCCCCTGCGTGGACGAGTGTACATTATTTCAGGGTTTAAATTCTTCATGGGGTATAAACACGGCTGAAAACAAAGACCTCTAAATCATGAAAATAATCAAGCTCCGCAACCAACAATCTCCCACTTGGAGACTAATCTCAACAACTCCATCGTTGTTGTATCTGTTGGACTATGATCCTTCTTGGACCTGGAAAATTTCTCATATTCACCTTCATTCTTGAATACCAACTGAAACTAAGCAGGAACTCAGTTTCTCCCTGGTCACTCCCTTTGTTAACATGTCTACAGGATTCTGGCTAGTGTGCATATTTTCTAACTTCAAATGTCCATCTTCCAAGATGGATCGTATGAAATAGTACCTGATTTGTATATGCTTAGTCTTCGAATGGACGGATGAGTTCTTTGCGAGATGAATGGCACTATCACTATCAAAGTACAATCTGCTATTCTCTTGCTTCTTTCACAATTCTTCCATAAACCTCTGTAACCAAATCATTTATTTACTAGCCTCTGTAGCAACAACATACTATGCTTTTGTTGTTGAAAGTGAAACAACCTTTTGCAGTTTCGAAATCAAACTTACTGGTGTTCCACCTATAGTAAAAACATACCTTTTGGTGCTCCTCCTTCTATCTTTATCACCTTCCATATCTGAATCAACATATCCCTGTAGAATAGTGTTTAAACCTCCAAAAAATAATGCATGAGTAGCAGTACCTCTGAAGTACCTGAGAATCCACTTTACTGTCTCACAATGTTCTTTACTTGGATTGTTCATATACCTTCTCACAACTCCCACTGCATGTGTAATATCTGGTCTTGTGCAACCCATCGCATACATCAAGCTACCAATTATTAATGAATAAGGGACCCTTGACATGTATTCTATCTCCTCCTGTATCTGGGGACACATTTACTTAGTTAATTTGAAATGGTTGGCCAAAGGTGTACTAATTGGTTTTTCATTCTTCATTCTAAACCTCTCCAACACCATCTTTGTATACTCACCCTGAGACAATCTCAATTTGTGATTTTTCCTGTCTCTTGTTATTCTCATACCAAGGATTTTCTTTGTGGCACCCAAATCATTCATCACAAATGAATTAGCTAATTTCTTCTTGAGCACATTTATATCTTGCATATTAGACCCTGCAACAAGCATGTCATCTACATACAATAGCAAGATAATATAGCTTCCATTTTCTACCATTTTAAAATATACACGGTGATCAGAATGACATCTACTATAACCTTGTTCTGTCATAAACCTGTCAAACTTCAAATACCACTTCCTTGGAGCTTGATTTAGGCCATAACAGCTCTTCTTCAACCTGCATACCAAATATCTCTTCCCTTTGACCTCATACCCCTATGGTTGTTGCATATAAATCTCTTCCTCCAAATCCCCATGGAGAAAAGTTGTTTTACATCTAATTGTTCAAGATGTAAATCTTCTACTTCCACAAAACTTAAAATAGTCCTAATTGAAGTCATTTTAACCATAGGAGAAAATATTTCATAAAAATATATACCTTTATTTTGTGCAAACCCCTTTACAAAAAGTCTAGCCTTGTATCGTTTGTTGCATCCATCTTCTTCCTTCAACTTGTAAACCCATTTATTCTGTAATGATATTTTTCCTACAGGAAACTGAACCAAATACCAAGTCTGGTTATTTACCAAGGAATCCATTTCCTCTTGCATACCTTTCTCCCATTTCTTTTTGGTGTCCACTTGCATTGCCTCTTCATAACATTATGGTTCACCAGAATTAGTTAACAATAAATAATACAATGAAGGAGAGTATCGTTCAGGGGATCTACTTAACCGGATAGATCTGCTAACAACACTTGTGGGAATTTTAGGTACTTGTTGCTCCTGTTGTTGTACATTTTGATTTTCTGGTACCTTTGGGAAAAAAAATCCAGTGATCTCATCAAGCACTGTGTATTCTAGTTTTTCTTTTTCTTGTATCTTTCCCTGCAACTGATCTTTGTACATGGCCTTCTCATTGAATATGACATCTCTAGTCTTAATGATTTTGTGATTTTCATAATCCCATAAGCGATAACCAAAATCATTAACACTATATCCAATAAAGGTACACTTCTTGTATGTTGCCTCAAGATTTGTTCTATTTTCCTTATCAATATGGACAAATGCTTCACAACTGAAAGTCTTCAAAAAAAGAATATTTTACCTTTTTACTTTTCCATGCCTCCTCTGGAGTTCCACCATCCAAAGAGATTGAAGCTCCTTTGTTTATTAAGTAAATAGCAATATCTACAGCATCTGCCCAAAATTGTAAGGGAAAGTCAGCATGCAATCTCATACTCTTTGCATTCTCCATGATTGTCCTGTTCATCCTTTCTGACACACCATTTTCTTGTGGTGTTTCTAGAATTGTCTTCTCTCTACAAATCCCATGGTATGAATAGTAATCGTCAAACTCTTTTTTGCAATATTCACCTTCATTGTCTAATCTGAGACACTTCAACATTTTTCCTGTCTCATTCTCAACTAAAGATTTTCATTTCTTAAAAGTATCAAAAACATAATATTTTTGTCGAATACAATAAACCCAACTTTTTCTAGTTGCATCATCAATAAAAGTAACATAATAATGAGAGCCATCAAGAAATTATACATGAGTCGGTCCCCATACATTTGTATGCACAAGCTCTAACCTTTCACTCTTATTTTCTTTTCTGACTATGAAAAATCTGACTCTATTATATTTTCTATAAACACAATGCTCACAGAAATCCAAATCAATTTGTTTAAGATCTGGAAACAAATTTATTTTGTGAAGTATCTGCATCCCCTTCTCACTTATGTGTCCAAGCCTATGATGCCACAGTGTTGTATCCACTCTTGTAGAAGCTAAAGAGATAGAAGAGTCAGTATTACCAGTACATAAATACAATGTACCTACCTTCTCTCATTTTTCTATCACCAGTGATTCTTTGGTGACTTTCCACACCTTATCTGTAAATATGGATATACAACCTTCACTTTCCAACTACCATGTTGAAATTATATTTTTCCTTAGATATGGAACATCGCTTACCTCTTTCAACAACCATTGGTTTCCAACCCTTTGTTTTATTTTTACCTTTCCCATTCAAAAACATTTGCATGGTACATCTTCACCCAAATGAACCTGTCCAAAATCACCTTGAACATAATCTAGAAAATGTTTCCTATGGGGTGTGGCATGAAATGAAGCCCTTAAATCTACTACCCAAGACTCGGAAATATTATTTACAAAAAGAATCAAAGCACCTTGTAACACATCACCTGTTACAATTGCTTCTTGATTTTTCCCCTGTTATCCATCTCTTTGTTTCTTTGGATCTCTACGGTCTTTCTTCATATGTCATTTCTTCTCACAATTCCAGCACTCTATTTTTCCAAGTCTATATTTGGATCTGCCCTTCCTAGAATTCTCGCAGTTGCTTGAGCCATTTCCTCTATTATTTTGTCTTCCCATGTTCTCCATGTTTAATGCATTACCTGATGTCTTGCCTATGCTTTTCCATCACATTTTCTCGCTAAGGATAACACCAACAACATCACCAAATTTTAGAGTGTTTGAACCAAAGACAAAGTTACTTACAACCATGACCAAGCCATTCCAGCTCTATGGCAATGAACACAAGATTAGAAAAGCCCTGACCTCATCATCAAAGTCCACTTTTACAGAACTTAGATGATTAGTAACCGTATCAAATTCATTTAAATGATCTGCAATAGACCCACCTTCTGACATATTCATATTAAATAATATCTTCATTAGAAATACATTATTGGACGCCGATGGTTTTTCACACATTTTAGCCAATGCGTCCATCAGCTCCTTTGTTGTCTTTTCTTTCGAAATATTGAAAGCCATCGATGCTTCCAGGCTCAACTGTATCGTTCCTAGTGTATTTTTGTCAATAACCTCCCATTCTTCGTCTTTCATGGTCGCCGGCTTCTTTTCTATTCCACCCAATGGTAGGAATAAATCCTTCTGATATAAATAATATTCCATCTGCATCTTCCATAACTTGTAGTTTTGGCCATTAAATTTTTTGACCCTAAACTTTCCATCTTCCGCCATTACTCCCACTCGAACCAGGAACCCTCTTTTTCTATGAGTTACCTTTCACTCTGATACCATTTTTTAGAAAAACGGGATCATGGAGCAATAAAATAAAATAAATGTGGAAATAAAACATAGAACATACACAATACAATAGAGACACAGATATACGTGGTTCACCCATTGTGGGCTACGTCCACTAGAGAAATTGGCAGGTCCTTCCTTTATTATTATCTAACAAATTAAGGGATACAACCTACAGCACACCCATTGTAACTTCATCTTCTTTCTCTCACGGTCTCCTCCCTCATAATACAATATTTGCAATGATACATATCCGCAATACATTTCCCTCCTAAAAAGAGGGTTTCCTTTTAGGGAAAAAAATCCTAACATAACTTCTACCGTCAGATCTGTGATCTTATAATGAACAGTCCAGTTTTACTATGAAATTACAATATATATTTACAAGGAAAATTTTCCTTCGGGGGCTTCGCCCCCAAACCCCCGCAAGAGGGGAAAGCCCCCCTTACACTCCCTTGCATAAAGGAGTGTACATTCTTCTTGGGTCTAAATTCTTCATGGGGTATAAACATGGTTGAAAACAAATAACTCTGAATTAGGAAGATAATCAGGCTCCACAACCAACAACCATCTTATGATTCCACATGGTAACTAGCAAATATACTTTAATAACTCCCTCATCTCCATCCTTGAAGACAATGTTACTTTTTAAGGGGAGGGCATGTTAGAGTCCTACCCTAAGCCCCTAAGTATCTATATAGGTTGCTATATATGGAGGCCATCTATATTAAATAAGTCCCATGTAGTACTGTGAAAGTAATAATTGTAAGAAGGATTAATAGAAGGTTCTACCTACTAGAAAGTTCCTTCTCTATAATGTTCCTAGGAGGTAAATAGAACTGTATAAAGAATTAGAAGTAATATAATGAGATGTCTTGGGAATTATATTATAATTGAAATTCTACTCATTGGAAGTTGACCCCTCGAAAAGGAAAGTGAACATTGCTCTCATCAATAAAAGTACAACATTTTGTGGTATGTCGATTCTTTTGTTGCCTATTCCTATTGCAATCTTCCATTTATACAATTAATTTGGGTAAATTTGGTATGTTGGTTCTTTTATTGCCTATCTGTATTGTAATCTTCCATTTCTACAATTAATCATGGTAAATTTGGCATGTTGGTTCTTTTATTGCCTATTCCTATTATAATCTTTCATTTCTACAATTAATCAAGGTAAATTTCGATATTTATATTCCATTTTTCAATTTAATAATAAAGAACACTACATGTGACCAAAACTTGTTCCCTTTGTAGACAATTGTCCCATGCTCTTGCTCCTTTGTCCTCCTCAAATAACGAACCATATCTATGTCCCATTGTAAATGTTAGATCTGTTATCACACGGTTTGTAGGAAGGGTTTAAGTAGCTTGAGTCAAGGCTTAAAACCGGCGTAACAGGAGCTTCCCCACCCACTGTCACCTCGATGGGGAGCTCTTTCTATTTAGGATGGCTAGTCCAAAGGGAGACATCCCTATGTAATCTGAATAATGAAGAGACTAAAAAGGTGTAATGGCTCAGGATAAGAGTGCCAATGATGAGATAGTCAAAGAGATCTTCCTTTGGATGCTTTTTTCGAGACAAGACAAATAACTATATAGAATATGTGTTCGCAGTGGTTAGTACTTCCAAAATATTAATGACTATCTTTATCATATATATGAGCAATTAGATATAATTATTGATCAAGTCAATGATTGCTAAACAAGACCAATGACTAATATCCTCCTTCAATAAAGCATGAGAGATAATGAGCATTCAATGTGCACAATTAAAACCTTATGATATATCACAATGCAATAAATATCTCCAATCTGACTCATATAAATGATGTTGTTGCGTCACCTATAATATTTCTAGCTATAGATGTGACGTCAGGCACTAATCAATAGGTCAAAATGAGAGACAAAGAGTAAAAGCGTTTCCTTCAATAAGATTATAAGAAATTACAGTTACTAACTCAGTAATGTCACATCCAAATGAGGGTGAGAAAAGTCTAGCGTTGCAAGCTAAGCAAAGAGACCAAGAAGTAATGTGGCGTCACCTATATAAGTTCTTCTTGATCACTATGGCCCGTCTGACCTAATGATTGGTTAGAGAAGGCAAAGAGGGAGGCAGCGTTTGCAAATTTAACCAAGGAAAAAAAGTTGAATACCTCTATGGCTACATAGAGGAGACCTAGCCGCATAACTTTTGAATTGTAGGCAAAGAGTCAAAATAGGCCTCAGGGCGTCACCTCTAGGGTTAGAGGAGTTGATAGCTTGCGGCTAGGGTTAGGCGTAGCTAGGTTAGTTAGGGTTTCAAGTAAAGGTGTTTGAAAAGTTTGAAGACAACAAGCTCAAAAGTATCTTCTAGACCCCAGTGCCTTGGGTTAGTGGAGTCAAGTGAGGTGAGACTAAAGGCTTGGAAGGCTTAAACTCAGGACAAGAGTTAGGTTTTGATGGTGTTGCTTTGTAGCAGGCCATCAAACCAAAACCCTAGGAGAAAAGGGCTTACCTAGGTGTAGCTAAGGCTAGGCCTAGAGCTTTCTCTTCTTTCCTTGAGACTTCTTTGGCTAAGCAGCTAGCTTAGAAGCACAAATCTAGGGCTGAAAGGTATTGCTTCATACAAGGCTTTTTCAAAGGAAGCCAGTAAACCCTAGAGTGTATGAAACTAAATTAGGCCCTAGGACACCTTTATAACCAATTTGTGCCAAACCTTAACTCAGATAAAGAGAGAGTTGGTGTAGCTTTGTGGCTAGGCTAGACCTTCTCAAATAAAATGGTTATAAGCTTATACCATGGGGACATGAAGCCACAACCCTACTTGTGTGTTGGCTCCCTGGGTTTTCAATGAATTGAAGCAAAATAATAACAAGATAACAGTAACATGCAAGATATTAAATCAACATTAATTGAGAGTTTTGATGAAAAAACACTTACAAACTCATGATGAGCATAATCCACACCCTAGTTGAAAACCTTCCCAGTGATGAATGCTTTCCTTGTCCAAAAGAGTCTTCCAAGAAGTTCTTTCGCTCAAAGAGAGAAAAACCAAGACAAAAGACTAGAAGATATCTCTCAAGGAGGCAAAGTTATGTTAGCATGATAAAGATGAGAATGAGTCCTCTGTTTATGATCTTATGACCTTTAATTTACAAAAATAGGTCAACAAAGCGGTCGACAAGGTACATTACGTATTCAATTAAATTGTCCTTTACACTAAAATGCCAAAATGAGCTAATAATGGAGCGTCCATGCCTTTAAAGGGAGATGTTGGCCCTTTTAGGAAAAAATCATCATCCACCGCAGCCAGGGCGATTTAGCCCCCTAGGGATCTGCAACTTTGTTGAGTGTGCCAAACAAGTAACCTTTCTGCTCCAGTGTCAGTAACCACAGGTGGCGTGATCCATCTAGCTCAGCGTCCATCTGCGAGGGGCTGATCCCCATAGAGCCAGTCTCTGCTGCCAAAGCGATCATTGGCGTCCTTCTTCTTCTACGATACCAAGAGGCACAATCCGCGACTCATCCTACCCTCTGCCATCGGCCAACTGCGATGGGCTCTTGACCCCATGGGGTCCGAGCCAATCATCTCCCCATGTGCCTGGTCCTCACGGTACACATCTTGAACGTAGTCACGCACATCGAACATGCCCTCAGGGGGCTCATGGGTCCCTGACATCATATGTGCAATCGCACCCCATCTCATACTTAAATTTATCAAACATATGCATGAAATCCTAACAATTCATCCTAATAGCTCTAAGACATTACAGAACCACCACTATACAAGGCTAAAGCAACCAACAAAGACCACTTATTGGGCTAATACCCACAAAAAATGGAAGTTCCCTCAAAAGGATCATTCAAGCCATGTCGTAATAATGGTGATATGGTTTTAAAGGATGTCCGGTCATGTCCGGACCAAGGAGTGAGTGTTGTCTGTGGGTGCCTTTGTAGGAAGTGAGTTGCAGATCATGGATGCATTTTTCCAAGCCCTTATTGCGCATCTTTACTTTTTATTTGCATTTTTTACTACAAACCTTGACGAGGAGGACACTGCCTTGACACGAGCCCAGGCGTGACATTACCCACTAGTATCTTAGTAGAAATGAGAAGGTTGGCTGGTGATGAGACCCCCTCCTTTAGCCATGCAACCAAAGGTCCAACGCCACAGTTTTGGTGACAGGATAGTGGCAATGTCATGCTGCTTCAATACTTATGAACATAATGGAGCGAGCTTCGTGATGGAACCTCCCATCCTCTTAGTTAGATCTTGCATTTATTTATTTCATTTTCTTAGGGTCCCTTAGTTTCTTATCCCGAGAGAGAGCTTTGTGTGCCTTCACCGAGGATCCCAGTGAAGCATCTCACAGGTTTTCATTTTCCTATGGCTTTTTATCTTTTACCACCTGCTTATACCCCGGGCCTTTTAGCCCCTTCTTCCCACAAAGACAAGATGTACCCTGGAAGGTCATCTAATGGCCAAACTAGGGAATGGGATGGATAAAGCGAGATATAAGATGGAAAAGTGATAAGATGGTGGGAAGCGGACGATGGCTCTACAAACCCTTGAGGTGACTAACGAGAGACCCATGAATACCGGCTTGCTAAGTTGCCCCATCAATCACTAACAATGGTCAGAGGATTAGTGTAAGATCCAAGCGGGTATTTGAGTGAAGGGAACCTAATGCATACATAAAGAGGAGTTATAGCGATCATCTGACACATACCAAACACCTCGGACCAATTACCTCATGCAGATCAGGTCCTCTACGATGCAAATCCGGGCGGTAGTGATGGAGAATGGCGGCGGGAATATTTGGATGAGAAAGGAAGAATGGAGCCTCGGAATTCATGCTCGAGTCTCTGCTCTCGGTACTCCATGTGGACCATGTAGACCTCGAGACATGATCTCCCTAGTTATCCCTAGATGTCGGGGATAACATTTGGCTCCAACTTCGGGGACATGCGCTAGCTGTGAGACATGACATTCCATCCCCATTCCATCCATCCATTCCATCCATCCATCATCCATTTCATCCATCCATTCCATTCCATCCCTCCATCATTCCATTTCCTCCATCCATTCCTTTCCTCCTCCATTTCCTTCCATTCATCCCTCCTTCTTTCCATTTCCATTACGTCCATTTCCATTCCGTCCATTTCCATTCCGTCCTCCTCCATTCCATTCCTATTCTCTCCATTCCATTCCATTCCATTCCTCCATTCCTCCATCTCTCTTCCATTCCATCCATCCATCCATCTTCCATTCCATTCCATCAAATCCATCCCTTCCATCCATTCCATCCTCCATCCTTCCATTCCAGTCCATTCCTTTCATCCATCCATCCACGTCCATCCACTCCATCCGTCCATCCTCCATCCTTTCCATTCCATCCATTCCATGCCGTCCATTCCATCCGTCCTCCTTCATCCTCCTTCCATTCATTCCATCCATTCCTTCCGTCCTCCTCCATTCCATCCATCCTCCATCATCCATCCATTCCATCCATCCATCCGTCCATCCATCCTCCATCCATCCATCCATCCATCCTCTTCCATCTCTCCCTTCCTCCATTCCGTCCATCCTTTCCATCCATTTCCATCTCCGTCCATTCTCCACCCTTGTTATGATCTTATGATGGCAATTTGCAAGAAATGGGTCCAACAAAGCGGTGACAAGGCTGACGTTACATTATTCAATTAATTTGTCGCTTTACGTGCTCCAAAATGCCAAAATGAGCTAATAATGGAGGCGTCCGGTCACTTTAGGGAGGCGTTGGCGCGCAGAACAAGAATGTATCTGCAGACGTTGGCCCCCCTGGGGATCCTACAACCTGCCACACGTGCCAAAAAAAACCCAGCACGCTGCCACATCCTCCAAAAAACGTCCAGCCTACCCTGGGTGGCGTCCAATCCATCTAGCTCAACGTCCATCTGCAGGGGGTTGATCCCCATGGGCCAGATCCATGCCAAAGCGTCGATGTGGGAAATGGGTGTGCTGCTCTACATTGCAGGGAGCTCCGTCACGACTTTGTCACCGCCTACGCCATCCCGAGCGGCCTTTGATGTGCTCTTCAGCCACATGGAGGTCAGAGCTAATCATCTCCCCATGTGCGATCTCTGGTGTCGTAGGGCGGTCCTGCACATCAAGACTTCGCCCTCGAGAACCATTAGGTCTGAACATGCCAGCAATGTAAATCATATCTCATCACTTCAAATTTATCAAACATTATGCATGAAATCCCCTAACAATTCATCCTAATAGCTCTAAGACATTACAACCACTATACAAAGGCTAAGGCAACCAATAAGACACCTATTGGGCTAATACCCAAAAATGGAAAGTTCCCTCAAATGATCATTCAAGCCATGTGTAATGTGGTGATATAGTTTTTAGGGATGTCATGCATGTATTCAAACCAAAAGAGTGTTGTCGTGGAATTGCCTTTGTAGAGGCCGAGTTGTACTTTCAAATCATGGATACCATTTTCAAAGCCCTTATTACTTCTCTTTCTTTATTTCGACACTACAAACTGCTGTGAAGAGGAACAACGCCTTGGCTTTGGTAGCCCGGTGGCTGACATTACCGCTAACATCTTATTAGAAATGAGAAGGTTGTCGTGATGAGACCCCTTTCCTTTTGCCATGCAAACAAAGGTCACTGACCTGGCTTGGTAAACAGATGGTGGAAATGTCATACCACTAAATACCCACAATCATGATAGGTCAACTCGTGATGAGTCCTCCCATCCTCTTTTTTAGGTCTTGCATTTATTTATTTCTATTTTCTTGAGGTCCCTTGGAACTGCTCGAGGCTTTATTGCCTTCTCAGCGGAGATCCCACCTAGGCTAAGCATCTCTAGGTTTCATTTTCCTATAGTTTTATCTTTTACCCGACTTCTTTTACAGGCCTTTATTTGCCCCTGGAACAAGATGTGTACCACGGAGATTATCCCTGGCCGGAACCCAGGCTGGATGGATGAAGCGGGATATAAGGTGAAGAGTGATAAGATGGTGGGAAGCCGGATGATGGCTATAAAACCCCATGGTGGTCGCAAGGAGACCCCATGAATCTGGAAACGCTAAAGTTGCTAATCCACTTTAACAATGGTCAGAAGGATTAGTGTAAGATCAGCGATCATTTGAAATAGGATTAGTGTAAGATCCAAGCAGTCATTTGAAATGAAAGGAACCTAATGCATACATAAGAAGGTTATAACGATCAAATACGACACATACCATGATACCTCGGACCAATTACCTCATGGAGCAAGAGTCCTCTCTGATGCAAATCCAGGCCGGTAGTGATGGAAGCTGGTACTGCTGACAGGACAAAGCTCGCTGAGAAGGAGAAAGATGGGCCCTCCAGGGCCATGCTCAGGTCGCTCCTGCTCTCGGTACTCCATGTCTAGGACCATGTGGGCCTCGAGACATGATCTCCTAGTTATCCCTAGATATCGGGGATAACAAGATCAAAATTACATGGTTAATTAAATTTCTACTCGTTTTTCCGCAGAATTAAATTTCTAGCCATTAAAAGCTTAAAGATCAATATTTACTAAAAAACATTTGGTAGAATATTATTCTTGGAATAATGTGGAGAATCATGATTCTAACGCATTAAAAACCAAAGTGATATTCTCCCTTGGACATTTATGTAACTAGACATGGAATGAACTTGAAAGGATAAAGGTATAGAAATTTATGCATGTTGGAGGTTTTGGGTTTAGTTTTTCTTAGAGTATTTACTTTTATAATGTTTTACATCTCACTTAATATTGAACACAAGGGAATCCACCCAACAAAGCACATCATCAGTCATGCTTCTCCTTTGCAAACACACTCCTAGATCACTAGTTGCATTCATTATTAGTTAGTTACATACTTTGAACCCCCGAGTTACTTCTCCTTTGCAAACATGCTCCCATATCTCCAATTGCATTCATTATTAGTTAGTTTCATACTTTGAACCCTCAATGTGGCTATAGTAAATTATTTACTATTTCTTCCAACCTTCAAGCAATGTTCAACTTGTATTATTATTTTCTATTTGATCTCCAATTGCATTCATTATTAGTTAGTTTCATACTTTGAACCCTCAATGTGGCTATAGTAAATTATTTACTATTTCTTCCAACCTTCAAGCAATGTTCAACTTGTATTATTATTTTCTATTTGATAATTGGTTTTATGTGGACCCATTATAAGAAGGACTTTGGCTAAGTGAATAAAGCAAGGAATTCATTCTAAGCTATTCTTTCTCTCTTAATTTTCCTATTTTTTCGTGGGTTTGAGATCTGGGTCAAATCTATTTCCTATCATTTCATATAAAATATTAATCCTTCTACTTTACTCAAGATTGGGGTTCTTTACTCAATATTGGGGTTCTTTTGAAGGGGCGTGCATCCCTACCACCCCGCAACCTTTTTTTATATCTTCTATACATCCAAGGCATAATGATTTTAGTTATTTCATTGATTTATGTCTCAACTTCTATCTAAGGGTTTTTTCTCTCTTTACCTCCAATGCCCACCTAGTCCTCACCCTAACTAATTATATATATGTGGCATCTCTTATCTAAACATATCATGGATCTCCAAACAAAACTTAACAAAACCCATAGTTTCGATTGGCCTCTCTTTCAACAAATCTAATTCTCTGGATGCTTCTTTTATTTCCTTTGGTTTTCCAACAACCTTAATGACAACTCTCTTCTATAGAGCTTACCTCCACCTTCTATAAATTTGCTTCTTTGGAGATCATACCTACATACATTAAACCTCTTCCAAATCTCATTCCTCGTGTGTAGATATCAACACATATATCATATTTGGTCCATACTTTAAATCTTGTAATTGACGGGACAAGTAAGGACGTTGTTGACGTTATCTATGGCGGTGTTGGTAAATAACTTTCCCATTTTTTGTTCCATCTCCTCATAAAAGTTTCAGTGGCATTTTTTTATGGTTTCCAACAAAATTGGACAATGATTCCAACTAACTTTTGAGGCCAATCTTGAGGTATTTTGATTCGGATGTTTCTAGGTGTTTCATTCTTTTGATGATTCTGTAAATCATATCCTAGTTTCCAACATTTAGCAATAAGATATATATGGTTGGCCTATCTAGAGAGAACTACTCAAACTGTTCAAGGCTCCATTTTGTATCATGGAAAACTATTATTCATCCAACATTTTGACCTCCACGTATCTTCTAAACTTAACTTGGTATTATTTTAACCTCCACGTCATTATTATTTTGAGGTACACACAATTTTTCTAGTGATAGATACGCTACATCCATACATAGATCTGGACTTTGTTATCACCCCATAATTTATGGGAATCATCTTATGACTGGGATATTATCTTTATCTGGTGATCTGGTTCACAAATGATATTTCATCCTTCAAATCATTTGTGAAAAGAAAAGAAAAAGAAAAGAAAAAGAAAAGAAAAGAAAGAGGGCGAAAAGAATTGAAGCAAAGGCCCCATGCAATAATAACAATTTGGTCATACCTTTCAAACATGACCAAGTTCTTTTAAATTTTCAGTTCTGATAGGTTAGTGAATGCATCTGATCAGACTGTCTAATCCTGATCAGGTAGCCCCTAGGTTAGAATTAGTGAATGCATCTGATCAGATCATCTAATCCTGGTTAGGTAGCCCCTAGGTTAGAATTAGTGAATGCATCTGATCAGACCATCTAATCCTGGTCAGGTAGCCCCTAGAAAGAATAAAATCTTGACCCAACTGTTTAATCTGGGTTGATTGCCTTGTGACAGTAGGTTAGGACGTAGGTTAATTGTTTTCCCACTTGCTGAAATAAAGCCAGATTGATAAAGCTGTTTCTCTTTGACTCCAAAGACCAAATGCATTTGAATTGATGCCCCCCTTGTTGGTGTGTGTGAGAATTATCGAAAGAAGCCCAGGAAAATACCCTTATCCTAAGTTTTCCCCACACATGATTTATCCGCCCCCCTACTATGTCTCATTCACGTTTCAAGGGCA